>JAHLSL010013021.1:232718-286738 GCA_025920805.1 Petroica traversi
TGAGCGACGGGGACCGTCGGAAGCAGATCAGCGTGCGGGGCATCGCGGGGCTGGGGGACGTGGCCGAGGTGCGCAAGAGCTTCAATCGCCACCTCCACTTCACCCTGGTCAAGGACCGCAACGTCGCCACCCCCCGCGACTACTACTTCGCTCTGGCGCACACGGTGCGCGACCACCTGGTGGGCCGATGGATCCGCACCCAGCAGCACTACTACGAGCGGGACCCCAAGGTGAGCCCCGGCGGGACCAGAGACAGGGGCTGGGCGGCTCTGCCTTCACCAGGGCTGTTTCCGTGCCTACCTGGCAGGTGTTGCTGTAGGTGTGGCCCACGGGCTTTGTCCCTTGCATGCACCTGCCTGTGCGGCCCCTTGCCGTGGCTGTGCCTGTCATCACACTGTGATTTCTTCCCTGCGAGCATCATGACACCTGTATCCCTCACACGCACCTCATTGTGGCTGTGTCTCCAGGGCCATTGCCATGGCCGTGCATACACCTCAGCCTGGCTGTGTCCCTCACACACATCTTGCCGTGCCAGTGTCCCAGTAGATCTCACTGCAGCCATGTCCCTCGTGCAGTTTGCCATGACTGCGTCCCCGCAAACTCTTTCGCAGTCCTGTTCCAGTGAACCTTGTTGCAGCATTGTCACCCCTCAGACACCCTCATAACTGTGTCCCCCTGCACCTTGTCACAGCCATGGCCCCTGTGGTCCCACTCTGAGCATGTCCTTGCATGGGCCTCGCTGCTGCCAGCTCCTCTGCACACTCCACCGTGGTCATGTCGTGCACTCTCACTGCCGCGGTGGTGTCCCCTGTGGGCATCATCGGCTCCGTGGCTCAGCACAGCTGTATCCTGACTTCACTGCTGCAGAACATGCAGGCAGCTCAGCTTTGAGGCTGGAGAGCAGTTTCTTGCCTTGTGAAAACCAGACAAGCTCTCCCAGGTCACCAAACCCCGGGGTTCCTTCCCATTTGCAAAGTTCAGGACAGTAATGCTGGAGGTGTTGGGGGCTGCAAGACATAATTCAGACTTAATTCTTTTGAGTTAAGATCCAATCCAGCGCTGGACTGGAGAGCCACAGAGAGCAGGTGTGTACTGAGAAAGGCATGTACCTTCCCAGGTGCAGGCAGCCACCTCTCTGAGTCAGCTCTTTACCCAAGATTATGAATATTGCCTTGACACAAGAAACAAAGTGCACTTTCACAACAGAACAGATACATGTGCACTGGGTGTTACACTTTTGAACAGCACTCTCCCTTTTATCTTAACACACACAAATGCACCCTGATCTGTGTTGCAGCACCAACAGAAGGGATCCTACAGACCCCATAGAGGCTCAGAGGAGCCTGGAGTGAGTTTGCTTACTGTCCTCTACACTTAGATTTTCACTACAAAGAGACTGAAAGGAGCAGAGTATTTGTGTGTGAAGATTTTGGTCTTTCTGATGAGCCCCAGGGAGCAGACAGACCCTTTCAGACTCCCAGCAGAGGTGGCAGGGTGGGTAATCCTGCTGCTCTTAGCAGGGAAAGACCACACTACAGTGGAAAGAGATTCAAAGGAAAGCACAATTTTAAGTCAGGTTTTTGCTCT
The DNA here is from genome assembly GCA_025920805.1 of Petroica traversi. Lineage (NCBI taxonomy): Eukaryota > Metazoa > Chordata > Aves > Passeriformes > Petroicidae > Petroica > Petroica traversi. The sequence continues at coordinate 234,306 of JAHLSL010013021.1, forward strand.
GTTAAAAACTCCAGTTTATTTGTAAAAATATCCACAGTGATAAATCTGAGTGAGGGCAAAAGTTTGCCCAGCCTGCTTCTCATCTCACAAACAGCCTTTCGTTAGCATTTGCAGCACAGACACGGCTCCTCTAAAACTTGGAAGGTCACTGCACAGTTGTGCCAGGAACCCTGCCACCTATGGGACAATTCACTTGTTCAACAGGCGTGAAACTCGGTGTGGGGTGAGCAGAAGGACCCATGAGATGGGAGTGCTGGAAATTACTCCCAGGAAGGTGCTGGCCCTCGGCCCAGCCGGCCTGCATGGGGCAGGGGGCTCGCTCTGGCCCTGGGGAGACTGCATCAGCTTCAGCCTAGCATGGGAAAACTTCAAAAGCCCAGCGTAAACATCACCTCAGCTGAGCCTGACAGTGTATAAATATATCATTCAGCATCCTAGATAATGCTTGCCCTGAGTTAATTAGGGAAACACTTAACAGGCAGCGAGATTTTTCTATAGAAGGCTGTTGGCAGGGAGATGCGTGGTGGAGGCTTGGCCGGCGTCCTGCATGAAATTCTTCTGACCAACTCTGGTGCGTTGTGTTCAGGAGCAGGCGCCAAAAGCCAGTCTGGGAAGACATCCCTACTCTGGAAAATGCTTGGGTCTGCTCTTGGTTTTGAGCAGCTTGAGTGAAAGCAAAGTGCTGTGCTGTGTGTAAGCGTCTCACTTTGCCTCCCCAGCGCATTTACTACCTGTCCCTGGAGTTCTACATGGGTCGCACTCTGCAGAACACCATGGTGAACCTGGGCCTGCAGAATGCTTGTGATGAAGCCATTTACCAGGTAAAGTCTTGGGGCCACCAGGGTCCCCCTGTAAAGTCTTGGGGGGCACCATGGTCCCCCTGAGGCTGAACTTGTCCGCACAGAGGGCTAAGTATCTTTATTTCTCAGGGCTTTGCCTGAGAACGTTGTGTTATTCAGGCTATACAAAATGAATCTTTGCTCTCTCTTAGTATTTTTCATTCCCTAGAGAAGACAATGGGAGGCATTGGGGGTTCCTTGGAGTTTTTCAAACCACCATTTCCTATGGGAGAACCCAGAAGCATATACTGAAAACAACACCCAGTATCCTAAATTATATGGGAGCCACAGGCTGCAAAGAGCTTTTCATTGTAGGAGACATGATGGTTTATCACAGGAAATGTAGTCTATTGGGAGAGACTGGGCCCGATGAGGAGACTGGAGCAGCAAAACACCAAATTACAGCTCATACATTGAGGTACACAAGGCACAGCAGCAGTGCTGCCAGGTAGAAGTTAATTGGTGGGAAGGGAGAAAGGAGGGAAATAATTTGCTTGATGTCCTCAGATGATTTCCAGATGGAATAAACCATAGCTGGGTATCACAAAGGCAATCACTAATGTGAGGCCGTGGCTACTTACTTACATGGTTACTTGCAGGCACCTCTGCAACAGCACAGTGACCTTTTTTGACAGAATGTGAGGTTTTTGGCTTTCTTACCCAAAGGCTTTATTTCTCCCATCTTCCCTCTGCCCCACATGATACACTTTCATGATACACTTTCTAGCAGAAGTCAGGCTTTTCACTGTCTCTCAAAATCAAGTGTTACAGTTGCTGCTGAAGCATCCTGGCAAGCACTGTCCCTGCCAAGGGATTGGAAGGGATTTCCGGGGAGGCACTTGTTCCCTCTCTGAGGTATCATACCTCAGAGGGAAGGCTGGTTTTTTTCAGGGAGCATCCTCTAAGTTCCTTTGCAAGACACTTTTCAAATGCAGATTTGGCCCGACATGCTAGTGGAGGCTTCCCTTGCTGTAGCCTCCAGCTTGTGGAGCTCATCATGGCCAGTGGCCGGGTTGGTTTGAAGGTTTTTTATCCAGCATGGCTCTGTCACTGAGAGAATTTGTCTCAATTTTTATGTACCCATCACTCTATGCATGAGGCTTTCCCATCTTGTGGTTGCAGACCATTGAAGTGCTGGGAAAACAGTTTGGGGAGCAGCTGTGGTTTTGGGCTTGACACCCTGCTGTCCCCCCTGGCACCAGGGTGAGCTTCTGCTGCCCTCTGAGAACCTGCACCTCTGGGTTCCTGGAGAGTCCTTGCTGCTGGCAGCCTTAACCTTCATCTGGCAGGGCCCCCCAGGCCAGAGAACAAATGGCTCAAGAGATGCAGGCAACCACTTCCAGCCATGGACTGCAGCCAGGGAGCTCGGTGGCAGGCTGGGCAGGATGTGGGAAGCACAGAGAGTGATGGTGAATGCTGCAGTCACTGCTGCCAGCTTGGCCATGCCCTTCCTCAAGGACCCGATGGGCACGAGCAGAGGGATGACCTCCCCTGCCCAGGGAGGGCTTGGGGGTCCCTTGCACACTGGCTTGACCATCCCCCCATACTGTCTCCAATGTCAAGTTTGGTCAAAGGGCACCCTGGCTGGGCTGCCAGGGTGAGAGGGTTTTGTCTGAAGTCTCTAAGGAAACCTTCTTCATGGGAAAGCGACATTTGTTGATGGGCTAAATCATTTTCCAATTAATTGGGCTGCCCAAGGACTAGGAGCTGGTGAGAAGCTTTGTGAGGAGTGGTGGGGAGGGATGCAGAGACCTTGTGGGTTTAATTTCCCTCAGTGTGAGGGGTTTTGGGGTGTGTTTATCCTTGGAAAGCAGGTCAGGACATGGGCTTTGTTTGGTGACATGTTGTGCTGTGGTTCTTCCCCAACAGCTGGGTTTGGACTTGGAGGAGCTGGAAGAAATTGAAGAAGATGCTGGGTTGGGAAATGGAGGCCTGGGCCGCCTGGCAGGTAATCCAGGGGGAAGGGTGTTCTCTCCTCGTGCAGAGTGCCTGGGGACCAAGGGTGTCACACCCTCACCATGGTATCTGCCCCACAGGCCTTCAGCAGTGTGGTCCCTCTGGGCAGAAACATCTCCTCCCCAGTGAGAGCTCCCCAGGGCTGTAGGTGTGCATTCCGCAGTGCAGCAGGCAGGGCTGTGGCTGGAAGAGGCTGTCTGGAGCCTTTCTCCTCACCTCCCTGTGAAATGTCTCACTTCTCAGAGGCACTCAACAGCTTTCACACAGGCAGATTGTTGGCTGCTATTTTAGTCTGCCTGTCCTGTGGGACAGCTGGAGATGAGAGCTCCCCAGCATGGAGTAAGTGCTGGGGCTGATCTTTACCAGAACTGCCTGGACTGAGGGCTGGAAGGGTTTCCTTTGGAAGCAATAATAGTTAAGTAGTTGGTGGTGCAGCAGTTCAGTAAAACAGAGTCAGAAGTTCTGCTTTACTGGGCAGGTAGGCTTAGAGCAAGGCAAGTTTAGAAGAGCTCTCACTGCAACAAGGATTTGAGGTTTTGGTGACCTGTCCTTGTCACCAACAATTTTGGGGGTTTGTGGTCACTCAGTAGGGCATGCATAGAGTCCTGCTGCAGACTGTCTCCTTGTGTCCCTTCTGCACATGGATTTCCTCAGAGTAACAAACATTTCCTGCAGCACTGCTGTGGCAGCTCCTCATCTCCATGCACCGCCCAATGTAACACATGCAGCAAGTGAGGAGTGAGACTCCTTGCAGTGTGCCCATGCTCTCTTCCTGCAGCCTGTTTTCCTTGACCCTTACAGCCTGTTTTCCTTGACCCTTACAGCCTGTTTCCTGGACTCCATGGCCACACTGGGGCTGGCTGCCTATGGTTACGGCATCCGCTACGAGTTTGGGATCTTCAATCAGAAGATTGTTGATGGCTGGCAGGTGTTTGGCAAGCTCAGCTCCCTCTTTCTCCCTCTGTTTCATGCTGTGGACAAGGCATGGACATGTGAAATGCACTGTGGTGCCTTGAGCTGCTCCTAAATTGGGCATTTGAGTCCATCACTGAGCAAGATGAAGTGGGAGTTGAGCAACAGGGCATGGCTGAGACCAGAGGTCTGCCTTCCTGGGTCTCCACAGTGCAGCTGCAACAACCCCAGAGTCCCATCCAACTTGGCAGGGAGTTAGCAAGCCATCAGACGAAGGATGGAGATGTGCCTTAATACCTCAGGAAGGTGTCTGGCAAGGGATGTGTTTGATCATGTTGGAGCATAGGCAAAAGTCTGGGGTGATGCTGCTCCTGTGGGTTCCCTGGGCCACTGGCAGACAGAGCTTAAACGGGGAGTTTCCTGTAGCATTAGCGATCATACTGTTTTCCAGTGAAAATAGGCTAAAGAACTGCCCTATCTGGCAGTTTTCCTTAGTGTGTGTCTGGAAATGGTTTTCATTGGGAGATTTACCATACTTCAGAGCATAAAGTACCTTTTTTCCTTTTAAAATACCTCCCCATAAGCCAGGGACGATGAGAGGTTCGAGGGTTGTTTTTTCCTGCTTCTCCACAAAGACGCTGCAATGCTAGGCCCCATAAATGGTGAAAACAGGGAGGAGAAAGCTTCCCCTGTATTTGACTTCATGTTTCTTAAAAAAGAACAGGGGTGGTGGCATGCTGGGCTGTGGCCCTCCCCCTTGCCTTGCCCCTCCTTGTCCCACTATCTCCCCCTTCGTTTATGTCCCACCCCCCTCAGTAGAGAAGTGCACAAAGCATCTCTGGACAACACCAACCTTGGTGGCTCTGGTGGATTCACTTTGCTCCCCCTGCCACAGTTGTGAGGAGGAGAAACCCTCTCTGGCAGAGGGCAGAGTTAGCAGTTAACAACACCTGGCTTACAGGGTGTGACTTGTGGCCAGGCAGCGGGTGCCACATCCCACAATATTCCACAATATCCACGGTCAAACTGGATGTGAAGGCCTGGAGTGCAGTGGTCTGTGCAGTTTGGATGGGTTAAGCCTTAACAGTGCTGCAAAGTCCATAGAGGCTGATCTATTTACGCCAGCTGGGACGCAGCCATCCAAGTTTTGGAAAGCCCAGCTATCTCTAGAGGCCTCTGCATATATCCATTTTTAAAGCCAGCTTGCTGAAGCTTTGCTTTTAAGCCTGTCTCCCTTTGAAGGGCTGTGCTCAGCCTTCACTTGGAGGCACAAGCCTTTCCTGGAGCCCGTGTTCCTGTTGCAGGTGGAGGAGGCGGACGATTGGCTGCGCTACGGCAACCCCTGGGAGAAGGCCCGCCCCGAGTACATGATCCCCGTGCACTTCTACGGCCGTGTGGAGCACACTCCCGACGGGGTGAAGTGGATCGACACCCAGGTACCACCCTCTGTCTCCCTGCTGTGCTGTGGGAGGCCAGGCAGGGTAACCCTGGGCTGCCCGAGGTGTTCAGGCTTTGCTTCTCTTCCCTGACGGGCCAAACTCCCTCTGCTACCGAGTTAGGAAGATGACTTTGTAGACTGTGGGATTGGAGGAAATAATTTTCTTTTGCAGCAGGATTTGAGAAAAGAGAGGGTTGATAGCACCTTCAGCTTAGTTGGGGCCTCCATCTCTTTCTCCAGGGTGAAGCACCACAGGCTTACATGGATTTATGTTAGAGGAGAATTGTAGGCTGCTTCCCCACTGCTCCTGGCCACTATTCACTCTCACCCTGTGAATTTTCAGGTGGTTCTGGGGCTGCTGCTGTGCAGGAGTGTGGAGCAATCCCATGGGTGTTTAACTCTTGTCATGAGAGCAAGTTCCTCTTTCCCAGAGCAGCTCGATGGGCAGAGTGCTGTCAGGGAAGGCTGGTGGTGTGGACTCTAGTCTCCAGTCTGCCTGGAGGCCTTGTTTTGTGGCATCATGGAGCACAAACACTCTTTCAGCCTCTCCCACAGTTGAGGAGGTAATGCTGAACTTCAGGAGCTCATGCTTGTTTGGGCTGCTGCATCACAGGTGCATTCACATCTCACTGCTAATGAAGGTACAGGTTTATTAAAAGGATTGAAAATACTTCAGCCTCTCCTCTGTAAGCACTGCTCAGGATGGAGGAAGGAAGGACAGTTAATTTCTCTGTGGTTCAGGGAGATGACCTAGCCTTGTTCCCATAATGTTCAGCAGTCTCTCAGCCTGGTAAACCAGCTCGGTTCATCTGAGGAGCTCACAGTCACAGAGTCACAGTCACAGAGCCCAGCCATTCTCTTCAGCACCAAGAGCTGAAGCTCAGTTACACCTGGGGCTGCTCAGAGGAGAAATAAACCATTTTATTTCTGGTTGTCAGAGGCTGTGCTGTGACCTAGGCCATTGCCAGGATAGCAGTGCAAGGGTTCAACACCACAGCCCCAGCAGAGTGAGCATCTTGAAGTGCTGTACCAGAGCTCTCTGGCCCCCAAGTGCAGCAGGCTTGGGACCAAGTGCCATCGCATCTGATCTTGCTGGTAGCCTGGGGTGTCAGGGATCCCAAACGCTGCTTCCTACAAGGAGGTGAGTTTTCAGATAGTGCTGTTAAGGGAACAAGTTGGAAAGGTTAAAAAAAGCCAAAGATGCAGTCTCCAAATATAGCATGGCTGAGTTCATGTGATGTGTGTCCCAGTCCCTGGGCAGGCTCCCTGCCTGCTTCCATGTTCGGAGCTTGGAGAGCCTGAGCCCTCGCTGATTCTCCCCAGAGGGAAGGTGTTGCTGACGCCAGCACAAAGAGGCTGTTCAGGACCAACATGCTGATCTGCCCAGGTCTTCCCTGCTGTGTGAGCTGGGAGCTCCAGGGTTATTCCAGTGTGTGCAGCATCCTGAGGCTCAAACATCATCTGCAAACTGCACAAAGAGTTTCACGCTCATGTTCGGTTCAGGTGCTGGAGATCTCAGTGGATTTATCCAGGCAGGTTCAACAAACCCAAAATATTGGGTGAATGGCCCTGAAAATGGTGCTGCAGTGGTAGTGTTTGGTCCTGGCAGGTTGCAGAAGGCTAATGGGCAGAATTCAGGCTGTGGAGTTAATCCCAGATGGAAACACAAAGGTCCAAGCTGCCCTGGCTCTACCCCAGCACAGTCAGAATCGCAGTGGGCAGGTGAGGGTGCTTTCAGTGCTCTGATAGGTACCCCAGTTGGTACAGGAAGGTCAGCAGGTTTCTTGCAACTCTCTCTTGCATTTCATTGTTGGGGTTGTAAGTCCAGTTGTTTACTAAAGCTCGAGACAGCTCTGGTTCCCCTATGAATGCCTTCCCAGTAGGTGGTGGAAGTGCCCGTGACAGCAGAGAAGTCTGTGAAGCTCAGCAGGTGTATTTCAGTGAGGTGAAATTCCTTCCACAGCCAGGACTCGTCTTTGTCCTCTGGATTCTTCCTGCAGAGGTTTCAGCCAGTCTCCCACCTCCTCTGAGGCAGCTGTGCTGTAACCAGAGGGGAATGCTGTCCTTTTCAGGTCGTCCTTGCCATGCCTTACGACACCCCAGTGCCTGGATACAAGAACAACACTGTGAACACCATGAGGCTCTGGTCTGCCAAGGCACCCAATGACTTCAACCTCCAGGAGTGTAAGTGCTGTCCCTCCACTGCCTCTCCCCTGGCCAGGCTGGGACACAGTTGTCCCTTTGTGCGTGGCACCTGGAGCAGAACTTCACATCTGGCCTGATTTATCTCATAGCTAGCTCCAAAACACAGCACTGTGTGCACATCCATGGATCACACTAACTGCTTCCAGAGCCCTCATGCACCGGGACACCCATCCATTCTGCTTCCATCCCCATCACACTTGTCATGTCCTCACAACCTGCCACATGCCTTCCCCTGCCACTGGACTCCCTACATCACCTAATGTGCTGCAGACTTTCCAGGGAGGGTCATTGCTGTGCAGCATTATCCTTTAATGCTGAAGCAAAAGAGCAGCCCAGCCCACCTCACTGTTGGTTTGCTTTAGGTGCATTTTCCAAGCTGCAGTTGCAGTGCTGAAGGGCAGATACAAGGCAGCTAACACACCCAATGTCAGTGCTAGGCTGTCACAGAAGGGGAATGTTTAAGATTAGACTGATTTGATTTATTCTTCCATGCTGGCAAGAGATGTGTGTGTCCAAGCAGCCATGCCAGGAGAACTTGTGTGAGATATGGGGTGATGACTCTTGAGTCTGCTCAGTTCTTGACTGGCAGCTGTGAGCTAGGTTTTGATGAGCCTTTTGTACCCTTCAGGAGTTGAGTGTGATTTTGCCCAGACCAATTTCTGTCTGGTGTTTGTGCTTCTTTGCCCAGACCAATTTCTCCTTAGTTCTCAAGAAATACGGCTGCTCACTCACTTCCTTGTTTGCCTTGTCTGGCTGCTGTCTGTCTTCAGTTGCTGCCTGTCCTTCCCAGTATGTGTGTCTTGTGAAGCACATGAAGATGTGCCTTTCTTTTATCCCATCTCCTCCTGTCACTCAAGTGGTTTTCCCACATGTACATTCCCATCCTATTCCATTCATACCAGCCTAAGTATTCCTGTTACAAAACCTCTCTACAAGAGAAGAGGGAAAAGTGTGGTGTCAGGGACCTGCCTGAATCTCTGCAGGTGCTGCAGTGCTGTGTGTATTTCTCTCTCTGCAGTCAATATGGGTGACTACATCGAGGCAGTGCTGGACAGAAACCTGGCAGAAAATATATCCAGAGTCCTGTACCCAAATGATAACGTGAGTGACTCAGAATCATCCTTCCTGCAGTTGCATCTCTTTGTAAGTGCTGGAAGGTCATGGCCATCTGTTGCTTGATGCTCTGCTTTAATACAATAGATTGTCCCTATAATTCCCAGTGAATTCCCAGGTATGGCTCTGCTGGCTCCAGAGGGTCTTTGCTGACTGATGGCAGCTAAGAATCTGGCCCATATGATGTAGCTGCTTTATTCCCTGCTGCAAGGAGGGAAATACATTATTACTTCAAAGCAGTTGCCAGTTTACACTGTGGGGACTCATTTCCATCCCAGTTCACGAGATTTCTCACTACAGGGGCTGTCCCAGGCCAAGCACTCACAGGGCACTGGGTCCAGAAGGGAAGAGTCTTCATGTCTAGTCATGGATTGGCATCTGTGCTGGAAAAGAAAATCCCCTGCACTTTACCCCACACCCTGTCACTCCTGCGGGTGAATTAAAATAGACCAGCATGAAGCAGCTGGTGTGTCTAGAGACACTCTGGCTATTGCAGAAAGCCTAAATCCTTTGTCCAAAAACCCTGCAAAGGATCTTGCAGCAAGGGAGGGAGCTGAGCTGGCTCTGTAGGATGTGGCAGGCTCTGTTGCTCTCTCTGGAAGCAGCTGTTTGGGATTCCAAGCCCCTACAGCTGCTGTCTGCATCAGAGACGTGTGAGAAACATCCACATTTGCCCTGGTGAGGAGCCAAACTTGCGAGGCCTTTTGGGAAGCCCCTCGGGGTGGAGAGGAGCATGTCTAGGGCTTTGGCTGCCAGGTGGGGATGGCAGCTGCAGCTCTGGTGGATGTGGTGCCCCCACTGCAGTTCTTCGAAGGCAAGGAGCTGCGGCTGAAGCAGGAGTACTTTGTGGTGGCTGCCACCCTCCAGGACATCATCCGCCGCTTCAAGTCCTCCAAATTCGGCTGCCGAGACCCTGTGAGAACATGCTTTGAAACCTTCCCAGACAAGGTGAGTCCAGGGGCAGAGGCTCCAGGGAGATTTCAGCCAGACCTGCCTCTTATGATGGAGAGTAGGACACTCAGGACTAAGTGGGGGCATTTATACAAACGCCCTGGCAATTTGGATTGTAAAAGTGATGATCTCCAAGTCTGTTTTCCCAGGGAAAAACTTGTAATTTGGAGCAAAACTTGAAAAGTTTGAATTGCTCCACTACTGACAGAAGTCTGTCTGTTTCTGGGTTGTAAGTCATGAAAAGAGCCTTGGGGCTGACCCTTACCCCAGCCCCATGCATGCAGGACACTGTCACAGTCCTGCCCCTGCCAGAGCTGAGACCAGCAAGTCTGTGTTGCAGGTGGCTATTCAGCTAAATGACACCCACCCTGCCCTGTCCATACCAGAGCTCATGCGGATCCTGGTGGATGTGGAGAAAGTGGACTGGGACAAGGTGAGCAGGGCTGTGGGGGGAGGATCCGTGGGGATTTCCTTTTCGCTCCTGGTCTGGGTGCAGGTGCATTAACCTGCGTCTGAAATGCAGGCCTGGGAGATCACCAAAAGGACCTGTGCTTACACCAACCACACGGTGCTGCCTGAAGCCCTGGAGCGCTGGCCGGTTTCCATGTTTGAGAAGCTGCTGCCGCGGCACCTGGAGATCATTTACGCCCTCAACCAAATGCACCTGGATGTAAGGGACGAGTCCCAGGCTGTGGGAACTCCGGGGCTCTTTAGGGTGTGAGTGCTCACGTCCCTGTCCCTCCCACAGCACGTGGCAGCTCTGTACCCGGGGGACATCGACCGCCTGCGGAGGATGTCGGTGATCGAGGAGGGTGACTGCAAGCGGATCAACATGGCCCATCTGTGCGTCATCGGCTCGCACGCCGTCAACGGCGTGGCCCGCATCCACTCTGACATCGTGAAGAACTCAGTGTGAGCTGGGATACACCCGGGACAGGCACCCTCTCTGCTCTGGGCCAGCTGGGGAGGGTTAGCTGGGCGTGCCGGTCGGCTTTGGGTACCTTGCTGGGGAGACTCTCTCCCTTTGGAGCTGGTGGAACTCTTGGCAGTACGGCTGAGGAAGGGGGTGACAGGGAGCAAAGAGTTCACAGCTATTACAGGGAGGTTGACAGAGCCTGCCCTGAGTTAAGAGCACACACAGCTGAAGCTCTGGGTGGTAGTGGGTGGCTCAGGGCTCCCTGGTATTCCAGGTTCAAGGATTTCTATGAGCTGGAGCCAGAAAAGTTTCAGAACAAGACCAATGGGATCACGCCGAGGCGCTGGCTGCTGCTGTGCAACCCAGGACTGGCTGACATTATTGCTGAGGTGAGTGGTGAGCATGTGAGGTGAGGGGCTGAGCATGATCCTTTTGGTCACCTCTTCTTGGGGACTGATCAGCCCCAAGGCTGACACCTGGCAGCTGTGTGGGGACACCTGGGAGGACCATGCCTTTGGTACATGTGAGATTGGCTGCTGGGATTTAAAGCCGAGGTTGAAGAGTTTGCCAAAAGAAGCTGCAGAAATTTGGATCTGGTCCCTGCCCTCGTGGGGACTGTGTACAGTCAGGCACAACCATAGGGTGTCTGGACAAGTGTGCAGCTTCAAAAGCTCAATTCCATCTCTTCTGTTTCCCAGGCCCTTTAGCACAGGTTTTTGCGTCACACTGCAGCATGCCATGGCTGAATATCATCCTGCAATTAAATGTATCTTGATGTCCTGCCCATCAGTTTCTCCAGCTGCCAGGAGGCCTTGGCACATGTGCACACATCCTCCCTCTTCCTGCTAAAACTCCTTGAGAGAGAGGGGGGCTTGTCCGAATTTTTGCAAGTGCCCTGTTTCCAATGGGCTTCTTTATGACACAGAGAAATAACCTCACCATAAGAAATGGAGCCCCTTTTCCTGGCCACGCTGCCTCTCCCAATTCCTGCGGGATTGCGGCACCTCTGCTGGGGAAGGGCAATTGTGGACTGGGTGAAGTGTCTCATGGCATTCCTGGTTTGTTGTTTCAGAAAATTGGGGAAGGCTTTATCACAGATCTGAGCCAGCTGAAGAAGCTACTGGATTTCATCGATAATGAGACTTTTATCAGGGATGTGGCAAAAGTCAAGCAGGTAACGTGCCCTGGAGGTGGCCTGGGGGAAGAAGGCTAAAAGCACCGTGTTGCCAGGAACATCCCAACAGTAAATGCTCTCTTCTGATGCAAGCTCTGGCAACCCATGCCTATTCTAATATTTTTCTGCCAGGAGAACAAGCTGAAGTTTGCAGCCTACTTGGAGGAGCAGTACAAGGTGAAGATCAACCCTATGTCCATGTTTGATGTCCAGGTGAAGCGAATCCACGAGTACAAGCGGCAGCTGCTGAACTGCCTGCACGCCATCACCCTCTACAACCGTGAGTCCCCAGCCTCTCACTGCCAGGGCTTCTCTCCAGGAGGGAAGACAGAGTGTCTGGAGGGTCATACAGAGCTCTGGGGAAAAGCTCACAGCCCACATCTCCAGCCCAGGTAGCCTCCACACCTGTTCTGCAGGTGTCGAGACTCACCTAGTGCAAGTTAAGACCTCATTTCCCAGTGTATGCCTGGGGCCCCTGCCCATTCCCAAAGGGAGGCAAGTCGTTGGAGTTCTGTGTTGTCCTGGCTTGAATAGTTCTCCAAGGATCTGAATCCTCAAGGGTTCTGTGGCCATTTTTTGCCCACCACAGCTCCCGCAGATGTCTGGTTGGGCTTCAGAGTCCTGCAAGGTTGATGGATCCTTGTGAAAAGGGCTGAGATCCCAGCCCGCCTCTGATCCATGCAGTAAACTCTGCCCAGTTTATCTTCAGTTCCGAAGATTTTTTTTAAAAAAAAAAAATTTAAGATCAAATTTGAGGTTTCAAATTTGAAAAAATGCTGAAGAAAGATCCCTGCTCTTTCAGGCATCAGATGTAATCCATCCAAATCCTTTGTGCCCAGGACCATTATGATCGGAGGAAAGGTAAACCTGCATTCCAGACTTGTGCATGCGGGGCTCGGGGGTTGGGTGGGGAAGTTTCCTGTCCCCTTTCTGTGGCATTGCTGGGCCTGCTGTGGATTAGCCAGCAACAGGGAACACCTCCATGGACTAACAGGACTGAGCAGGGTTCCATGAACATTACCCTGTGGCTCAGGATTTCTACTCCCAAGAGGGTGTTTTTCCTAATTTATGGCTGGGAGAATTAGGGTTGTTCAGGCTCTGGGGAGACTTTATTGTAGTCTTTCAGTTCTTGAAGTGGGCCTTTTAAGAAAGGTGGGGACAAATGTTTTAGCAGGACCTGCTGTGATAGGATAAGGGATAGTGGCTTTAAATTGGAGAAAGATTGATTTAGATTAGATCTAAGGTGGAAATCTTTCCAGTGAGTGTGGTGAACCACTGGAACAGGTTGCCCAGAGGTCAAAGATGTTCAGTCTCTGGAAACATTCAAGATAGATTGGATGGGGCTCTCAGCAAATGTGGTCTAGTTGAAGATGTCCCTGCTTTTTGCAGGGGGGTTGGACTAGATGTCCTTTAAAGGTCCTTTCCAACCCAAACCCTGCTGTGATTCTATGTCAACAGCAGAGGTGAGGCCCAGGCTCACTGCAGTGAGGACCCCACACTGGCATCCCTCATGTTCTCCCTTCCTTAAAAGCCTTCCCTATTTCTGGGCTGCTCTTCTTCAGGCAGCCCCTGGCTACCACATGGCCAAGATGATCATCAAACTCATCACATCCATTGGGGAGGTCATCAACAACGACCCCTACGTGGGGGACAAGCTCAAGGTCATCTTCCTGGAGAACTACAGGGTATCCTTGGCTGAGAAGGGTATGTCTGCTCTTGTGTAAGCACATGTCTGAAGTTGGGCATGTCCCAGCTAAGCCCAGGAACTGGCTGGCCTGAGAGGCAGTTGTGACAGACACCTGGCTGTCCCCTGGGAAGAGCCTGAGGGTCCACACAGCGTAGGAAGTGGCAGCAATGGCACAGGGTCATGGCAAAGCTGAGCCTGGCCCCAGAGTTCTGCAGTTTGGGCTGAGGGCAGGGTCAGAAGGGCCACTGGCAAATGCCAAGGGTTGTATTGCTGTCCTGGTTGTGGGGAGCTGCAAATGTGCCCAGGATTAACTCCTACCTCTCTTGCACCTGGCAGTGATCCCAGCAGCGGATCTCTCCCAGCAGATCTCCACAGCTGGCACGGAGGCCTCAGGTACTGGCAACATGAAGTTCATGGTGAACGGGGCCCTCACCATTGGCACCATGGACGGGGCCAACGTGGAGATGGCTGAGGAGGCAGGCGAAGAAAATCTCTTCATATTTGGCATGCGGGTGGAGGATGTGGAGGCCCTGGATCGGAAAGGGTTGGTGCACACCAGGGCTCATCTGATGGGGGATACAGGGCTCAGCTCTGGTGGGGAGAGCCACGTTCTCTGGCAGGGACACCTTGCAGTCTGGGCAGCTCTGGAGCAGGAAGGAGCAGGGGGCTGGAGGTAGCCTTTGCCTTGGGCTGGGCAGCAGATGATCTATCAAGGATTCAGATCGTGGGATGTGGCACAAAGCTGCGGGTTGGAGCCACCAGCAAGGTGCTCTGATGGACACAGCCCTGGGAGCAAGGCCCCTGGCTCAGGAGCTGCACCAGGGGCAGCAGGGCCCCAGGCAGAGCAGCAGAGCCTAGAGCCTGTCTCTGCTGGGCACAGGTACAATGCCCGGGAGTTCTACGAGACCCTGCCCGAGCTGCGCCAGGCCATCGACCAGATCAGCAGCGGCTTCTTTTCCCCCCGAGACCCTGGCTGCTTCAAGGACGTGGTGAACATGCTCATGTACCACGACAGGTGAGTCCTGGGAATCATCCCTGTGCAGGGGGGAGCCCTGCCTGCCCATGGGAAGATGTATGTCCTGCCCCAGAGGCAAACCCCAGCTGGACTCTGCTTTGGGTTTCAGGTTTAAGGTGTTTGCTGACTATGAGGCCTACATTAAGTGCCAAGGGCAAGTGGACCAGCTGTTCATGGTAAGACATGCCCAGTGCTGAGTGGGAAGGGTGGGAGTGACTGGGATAAGTGTGCTCCAGGCCCTTCTTATGGACACGGCAGCATGTGGGTGCCTGGGGCAGGGTGAGGCAGGTTCAGCAGCCCCACACCGTGGTGTTTAAAACCAGCCAGTGCCCTGAAAGGCTGCAAGCCAGGATAGAGCTGGGTGAGGAACTGAGTACTGACAATACCTCTCCTCATCCAAGGATCCCCGCAAGTGGACAAGGAAAGTCATCAGGAACATTGCGTGCTCGGGCAAGTTCTCCAGTGACAGAACCATCACGGAGTACGCCCGGGAGATCTGGGGGGTGGAGCCTTCTGCCACAGCAATCCCCCCACCCAACCTCCCCCGGAATTGATGCAAGCACTAAGGGAAGGAAGGAGGGATCTGCTCCCAGCACAGGAGGCCTCACCTGCATTTCACCACCAGAAGGATGGGCTCAGCTGTGCAGAACCAAGGCCTTTCCCTCAGAGGGGTAGAAAGATGCTCTGAGGATGAGCCCTGACTGAGGAACGAGAGCTGGGGGGCAGGAGAAAGGACCCTGTGTTTGCACCTACCTAGCCTGCATGTGCTGCATAGTGCTTTTAGTGAGATGACCATGGATGAGTCTTCCACGGGTGTGCTCCATGCTTAACAAGGGCTGCCCAAGTAAACCCTCCCCTCCCCACTGTGTGCAAGGGCCTGGCCTCCCTGCCCCATGAGCAGGATTAGACAGCTCAGAGTGTGTCTCCCTCCTCTGGGGGTCGGCCAGGCCCAAAGCTGGGGAAGGGAAAGGGAACTCCCTGCCCCTTTCCTTCCCCAGTCTCACCTAAAGAGGGGGGGGCTGGCTGTGAAAGCAGCCGGCCCCAGGGCAGGCACCAATGACAAACACTGTGCCACAAGCAGGAGAGCCTGGGATCAGCCACTTCCTTGCCACAGAGCTTACTGTAGCCTCCTACCACACCTCTTTCCTAACTAAAGGCCCAGTAACCAAGCCACTCCAGGGATTTTTAGCCTCCGTGTCTGCATTGGGAAGGGCTGTACCTGCCACTGCCAGCTGGGTGCCTGAACCTGCTGGCTCTTGTGTGCTGGGTGCTGCCCAGGGGCTGGACATGGATCACATCCCTGGCACTCCTCCATATCAGGGTCATGCTGCTCTACCTGGGGTCACAGTTTAACACCGTAGTGCTGTATAGTGCACCAGTACTGCCCTGTTTGACACCAACTCATTAAAACAACCCAAACATCTGCTGGTTTGACTTTGGACTGACTTGTGGCTACTCCTTGCCCCTGGGTTCAGGTTGTAACAAGTTCAGGCCACGATGCCTGAGTCACTACCCTGTCCTTCCCCAGCTGTGGCTTCATGGTTTGTAGGCCCTTGTGGTGCATGCTGACACCACCGTGGGGTTCAACATGGCCATGTCTGGCTGACTCTGCACTGGGGTGGGGTTAGGGTTGGGTTTGCCCTGCAAATGGTACACAGGGCTCCTGTACTAGAAATCACACAGGCAATTCCCATCTCCCCCATTCCCAGAGGAGAAGCAGAGCCTCAGCTGCAGCCAAACCACAGGCACAGACCCTCTGGGCTCCAGGAGAATTGCTCCCCTAGAGCTGGACAGCAGCCACAAAGATTTTGCCCAGTCCCAGCTGCAAGCTCACCTCCCACACACAACCCTACTGCAGCCCTGCCCCAAACCCAGCTGACCTGCTCAATGTGGGGACAATGTCCCAAAAACTGCCAGGTAAGACTGGAAAAGCTAAAGTGATCAGCAGTCAATGCCTTTATTAAAACTACACCACTTTCAGATAAACATTTCAGTTTAAATTTCCAAGCATATCACTGGCCTGCTAACAGGAATGGTGGTGTTGGGACCACCACCAGAGCAGTTCTCATGCTGGACTCCCAGCTCTGTCCCACCAGGAGGAAGGCAGCCAGCCAGGCCCCAGCTCAGGCTGCACTTTGCCCCAAGCCAGCTGCCAGCAGCAGCATTAACTGGAATGTGTGTGTTACTCTCCAGAGCCAGGTAAGTATTTCTCATCTGTCAGTGCAATAAATTATGGTTGTCGCACTTGTATTGAAGTGGCACAGCAACTTTATGAGTATCATGGGTCAGAAACCTCAGGGACAACCACGCTAATGGCAGAAGAATCTTGGTACAAGAACAAGCTACTGTCTCTTTTGCAACTAGTGTGAGCCTGCAGCTATAACTCTGATGCATGCTGAGCAGTTTATACTATGCTGTATACACCCCTGACCAGACTCTTGGGGCAGCACAATTCCCTTTGAGCACTACTGACTAAACCTGCAGCACCTGGTACTGTGTGTACGGCCTGAAAAGGGGCAGGACCCCAGTGAGGCAGAGTGTGACTGACTCCTGGCTCAGTGCAGAGCTCGTCAATGGCATAAACCAGCCCCCCTTCTAGCTCCAAGCAGGGCAAGGACATCCCAAGAAGCTCTTCCTTTGGGGAAAGGCTCATTTCCACTTCCACCTCCTGGACAATGGCTATCAGAGGGGCTAAGATGTGCTACTGGAAGTACACAGAAGGCAGGGCGGAAGAGATGGGGAGTGACACTCCAGACTTATTTTTGCATCAAAACTGTATCACTGCCTTCTTTTTACTACAGTGCAACAGCACTGCCACCAGGAACAGGAAAACCCAACCCAAGGAGTTAAAAAGTAGTTGAGGAAAAAAGCCCTTGCCCTTCTCAGCAAAAAGCAGCACAGGGCTGTCTGAGTGTGTACAGGGGTAATGGAAGACATTCATTCCAACAGCCTGGGCACACATTGTTCATGGAAGATGAGATCAAACAAAAAGTAATCTCACACTTTCTGGCTTAAACACCCAAGTCTGCAGTTTATACACGTGTGTCATTCCAATCCTAATAGGAAGTATTTGTGAAGAAGGGGAGGAGGTCCACAGAGAATAGCAGGGATGGGAGCAAAAATTATGTTCAGAAGGAAAAGGGCACTGGAAATATAAAAGGGCACTAGCCTTACCCATTAACTAGATGTTTCAAAAGGAAGAACAAAAAAAACCCTTCAATTTTATTTCCAAATGTGTGCAATTACCCCAACACCTGCAGCACGTTATGACTGAAGAGCTAAATAAAAATACCTCTCACTACCTGGATCCTCCATGTATTTGTAATTACAGCCACTGATCGAAAAGGAAAGGCAAAAACATGTATTTTCTAGAAAGAGAACACCTCAAACTCAAGCAAGACAACTGCAGTAAGGAGACATGGCAAAAGCCATTTGCCTACAAATGTATCTCTACATGATCCAAAAACAGCAGCAGTGTTTAAAAGTGAAAGAAACATCCTTGGTCATGACACAGTGTCCTAGGAACATCTGTCCTCAGCAGTACCACGAGGGATTGGCGAGGCTTTGCTGTGCTTACATTTTTCACAGCTTGGTACTGGCTCCTGGGCTGTTACCACCCCTCCATCCAAGTCCAAAAAGAAGCCAACAACTTCTTCCTTCTGCCGTCACAGATGCTGATGCCAGAAGCTGGAGTTGCCAAGGGTACACATCAGGACTGGAATGGGAATCCCTGACCTCCTCTAGTGCCAGGGATGGAAGAACGGCAGACTGACCCACAGGGAGCGGGAGGAAAAGGAGAGAGGAAGGAAATGAAAATCTCTGTGCTGACAAGCAGACAGTCTTCAGTGATGATGCTCATGTTCAGATTTTCCCAGGAATTCCCTAGAAAAGGAAATGACAAAGCAGTGACACTCAGCTCTCCTACACTCTGGTGCATGCTAGAGCCCCTGGCAAATGTTGTGGCTCAAGCATTTGCAGCTACAAGGAACAGCTCTGAGCTTTGCTCTCACACCCATCAGAGATTCCCACTGAAAGAGCCAAACTGAAGCAACTGCCCTGCAAACAGCTCCTCCAGAGCATCCAGCTCACAGCAGAGATGAGCCAGAAAGTGCTCCCAGATTTCTGAGGCTCCCCTTCCCAAAACCTGCTGTGAGAGGAGGTGGAGAGCTCTGACTGCTGTGCTAAGCCAGCCCTGCTTTGGGGAGCAAAGGGTGCCCAGCCCAGCCCAGCCCAGCCCCGCCCCGCAGTTACCGCAGTATCCGAGGTAGCTCTGGACTCCTGTAGATGTACTTGTGCCGGTAGCCGAGGTCTGTGTGGAAGGGCACAAACTGCACCTTGTAGTCCCGGAAACTCCGCGACGTTGCCGCGATGTTGTAAAGCTGAAACCCAGGGGAGGCAGGTGAGAGACTCGAGTTACTCCAACCCAGCTCCCCCTGCCAAACCCGCAGCCCCTCAGGCGTGGGTGAGGGGCAGCTTTGGTAGCTCCAGCCTCATTTCACTCCTGATTTGCCACCTCCAACACCACAGAATCTGCAGTCCCTCTGGGCTGTGTTTCTGCACCTTTCTATTGCTGACTTTTTGCCTGGCTGGGATGTTGTTCTATTCACACCAGTTCCTCCCACCAGATCAGTTTGCAGAGCAACATCTGTACCTTTTTTCCCAGATGAAATGGTACCACTGGATCATCCTCAGCATGAAGGATGAGCAGGGAGCAGGAAATGTATTTCACACTGTAAATCAGAAAACAATGTCACAAAGGCTCAGAGCAATCCCATCATTCTCTCACAACAACACATGCATTTTTAAGAAAACTGTAATGACAAACATATCCTGTGTGTTCTTAACTACAATTTAAAACCTTATCTGGGCACCATTCATTTGATCAATAGAAAATTTACCAGTGAAAGGCATGCTCATAAAATTTTCTTGCTGCTTAGACCAGAGAAAAGTGGCTCACTCCACTGTAAATCATCACTCCCACAAGGTCTGGTTTGGTTTTGATACTGGAAACTCTCGAAAGTGCAGGGTCTTCAGTGAAAGACCCAGTGAAAGGAGACAATGTAATGATAGGTAAGGTGGCTTAGGCAAATGCACAGCACAGGAATATTCCCAAACCTTCCATAATCCAATGGTACTGTTTAAGGGGTAAGGTACACTTGAAAAGAATAAATGGCATGGACCAAATCAGCATATCCCTGTGTAGTCTCTGTTCTCTCTGTTGCATCTGTCCTTCCTATGAACAACTTAAAAACACAGAGCTCCACTGTGCTGCTCTCTGAGCTGTGAGAGTAATTGAAATTATTCAGTGAAAGCAATGCTGCAATGAAAAAAAGCCATGGAGTGCAGTCTCGTATCTGTCCTGATTGATGCTTGCCATGGCTCACTGCAGCCACAGCTGAAACCCCAGCAAAGAGGGAACTCACTTCTCATCGTTTGCAAACTTAATTCCACTTGTCGTGATGGGGTCAAGGAAGAACCAGTCAAATCCAGGGAAGTATCTGTATATCTGAGAGGAAACGTGCATTAGTGGCAGGCACCAGCAGGCCAGTGGTACAAACAGCACTAACAAGGCAGGCCATTGCCATCCCATGCTCTTTGCAATGAGATTGCCCCTGTTTCCACCAGCATTATTTTTCCTCCCCTGCTTCAGGTCTATCTTAGCAGCCTGCTCAGGAGCAGGCCCTGTGGGTGCTTGCATGGTCAGAGTTTCCAGGTATCATGCAGGCTGTTGGCAATTCTTCCTGGAAGAGCTTTATCCCAGGGCACCTCACCAGACTGGCCACATCCAAGACCTGGACTGGGTGACTGCCCAGTTCAGAGCCAGGTCATTCCCAACCTGTGTGTTCCCAGAAGATAGCTAGCTCAGCTCCAGCACTTCTGAAGGTTCATTTCTATGCACACAACTCCATGCCACCAGTGTGAGTGTCACTGTGTACTTGCCACAGAAAAGGGGTGACTCCGAGCCTCCTCCCGTATGTTGGTGAATGGAGATTCCAGGATCAGAGCATCTGGCGGTGTTTCTGAAAAGCCAAATGCAAAGTGCTGAAATGCAGGGGTGCAGACAGCCAGCAAGGTCAGGGTCAGCCTCATGAGAGCAGCTGCCACCACGGTGGGCCAAGGACAGCTCTGTCGCCAGCCCAAACATCAGTGGGAATCTGGGACAGCAGCAGGGAAGTGCAGCCACGTGCCACACTCACCTCTCTCGCAAAGGCGCCGCACCAGATTTGTTGCAACCCTGGAAAGAAGAAGGAGCATTGAATTAGCACAGGTCCTCTCTGCAGGGCAGCAGCTCCAGAGGGGGCCCAGGTACAACTCAACAGCCACAAGGTCAATCCCTTGCAATGCCCGAGGTCTGGGCAGCCAGCCCACCATGACCTGGGTTCCCACCATGTACCCATCTGTCCCAAGTGACATCAGGGGCCTGCACTTATGTGAACAAGTCCAAGGAAGCAACACACCAGGCAGCCCCTTGGATGGACCCCTTTCAGGGGGCTCTCAGGCTCCCAGCACATCCACAGCTGTGTGACACAGCCTCCTACCTCCAGACCACAAGGGCTGAGCATGCAGAGGGGTGCTGTGTTCCAGGCAGCTAAAGTGCAGCATCCCAGGGCTGTACTGCAAGGAGCTTCCCTAACTGGGACAGAAAGCAGCAAGGTCTCCAGTTTGCATCACCCTAATGGGACAGGGATATTGCCAAAGTTGCCAAGTCCTCCAAGCACAGTGCATTTCACAAACTTTGAAGTCCAGACTGGCTGTGGTCACAAGAGAACTCAGCTGGGGACCAGTCTCTGGGCACACTGACTGCAGTGTTGGGAAACATCACAAGCATGCTCTGACCCAGAAAGGGATTCTGAGCAGGGCAAAAAACTTAGAGATCGAGCCAAAGAAAAAGTCCTTGTCTTCTCTCAAACAAAGCAGGGTGTTTAGTGTCACAGCAATGAAGAGGCACTACCCTGAGATACCTCCCTGTCCCAGCATGTGTTTCACAGCAAGGCAAGCGTTGTGGTCTTACAGTTTATCTGCATCCAACTCAACTCAATTCAAAGGTAACCCTTGAGTTTGCCCTCTGCTCCTTCACCAGTCACAGGGGTAAGAACATGTGCTGCTTGCTGAACATGACTCACCTCCAGAGGGAAAGGGAAGAAGCAAGAAAGGAAAGTTAAAAACATGAAGGCAAAGGCACTTGACACCTTGAACTTCCCTGTTCCAAGCACAACCATGCAAATGTCAGATGTGGCCAGCAGCACAGTCATGCAGGTATCTGCACAAGCACTGATTACACACGGCATGTTCATCAGGATAGGAGAAAAACCTTTTGAAAGGACAGGTCACGCACAAGTGTGGCTGCTCTGAGACACTTTCAGAGTACCAGAGAAGTCTGATGCTCTGCTCTGAAGGACAATCTGCAATTATTCTAGATGTCTTTGTAGTGTGGGACAATGAAGGTTCATGATCCATTGCTGCAGTCATTCACTGTAGCCCTTCTCGCTCTGTTCAGTGCAAAGGGGGAAGCCATCCTCCAGAAATTATTCCACAGATGCCAAGCCAGCCAGCCCAGGGATTACAGCAAACAGCATTTTCATCCAAGGTCAGTGTTCAATGTTCTTTAGAAGCTGCATCTTTAGAAGTGCCACAAAGATTAGATGCTTACCCTGTGCCCAGGGAGTGTCCCCAAATATAGACAGGGTTGTCTCCACTCCGTGCTTTTATCCAGTCGAAGACATGAAGGGCGTCATAGGTCATTCCCCTCTCTGAAGGGCTGCCTATTGAGTCCCCCCAGCCTGGAACACAAAGAGTCCTGCTGAGAATGGCTTCAAGTGCTCAGCAGAGCCAGCCAGCTCCTCCCATGCAGCCCATCAGCAGCTGCAAGGGCCCTGGGACAAGGGCACTTTCTGTTCACTTCACTGTGCACCTCTACAGTTTGGGGCTGAAAGCCCTCATTGACCCACAGTCATTTAATCCAGGTAACTGCTGCCTGCCAAGGAGTTTTTGTGGATTTAGTCAACAACAAAACCACAGATTGGATCTCAAACACTGCTACAACAGCATTCTTGCATATTCCCACCTGCAACAGCTCCCAAACATTCCCTGCTTTTGCCTGCATGTAACCAACTTGTAAGTGGAATCTCTGACAGCACAGGATTGGATGCTTAGGGCCAAAACCCAATCTCATCTCACAGAGCTGTTGCAACATCAGTTTGTCTGTGCTGTTCGATCAGCGCCCTCCAGCAACTTTCCACCCTCCTGATTGATTTGGCTCCATCACCATTGCAGCACATCTACACTCTGTATGCTCAGCAGCCAGCACCCTACATCCCTTCTGATACCTAATAAACAGCCAGAGAAGCAGCTGCCAGCAGGACTGAAAAACAGGGCAAGCTCCTACCAATAAACCTTTCCCAGATGTCTTCTTGATAAAATTGCAGTGGATTAACTTTTTTTCTGCAGTGGAATTACACTGTGGCCATGGCTTAAATACTAAGAAGGTAAAAAAAGAGCAGCAGATGCCTGACTGCTGGTGCAGAGGTGCAAAGCAGTCATAGCTTCTGCCAAGTATTGTTAGCAAATCATTTACTCTCTTATCTCACCTATGAGCTTTTAAAATGAAGAAGTGCAAGCTCAGTTCCCTGTGTGACCTTAGGAAAGTCAGCTAGATCTTATCCAGAAGGACTACACCTAGGCAAGCCCATCAGCCTCCACATGCACCTGGAGGGTGCCTTGGGTAGATGGGTGACAGGCTGTGTGACCTCAGCTCCCAAATCAACAAGCCCTGGGCATGAGGACAGGCAGGAGCCAGAGCCCACCCAGCTGGACATCAGGAAGCAGTGCTACACAGGAAGGCACTGGAAAGAAATTTCTGGAGGTTCTTTGGATACCCATGAGGAGGAAAAATAGAACCAAAATCCACACCTAATGAGCTGGCAGCAAGTATTTATAAAAGAAGGCCACATACCTCGATAATCAAATGTCACCACATGGTACCCGAGGGAGCTGAGAACCTGGAAGGCAGAGAAACAGAAACCCATTACAGAGACTTGCACACCAGCCATGCTCTTACATCAGGGTAAGGTGCAGGGATTCTTTCTATAACATTATTGACATGTTAAATGGCCAATTTACAGCTTTTCAGTGTAGCAGGCACAGAGCTTTCCAAACACCAATCATCTCAGCCCAGTGATTTTACTCTGTTTGTCTCCTGGAGCTCATATCAGGCTACCTAAGTTGTTGATTATCCCTTTAACAGCTTTGACCTTAAGATCTGCAAATATCCTACTGTTTCCCCTACAAAGACTTTCATGTTTTTTAGTGAAAGGGTACAACTGCTTCAATTATATTACTTGAATTGGCATGAATATAATCATAACATATAGGAGCCTGTTTCAGAAGGCTTAAGTGTATAGATCAAAAATGTGCTATTGCTCTATTATGAAGATTTATGTTATAACCAATGGAAATCCAAACTAAATCTGTTGAAAGCAAGTAAAACACTCAACGTTAGACCAACTTGCTTGAAAAAAGTGCCCCGGTAAAAACAATATAAGCATTCCATGCTTGATTATGAACCTAACAGCTCTGTGGTAGACAAAAACCAACAGAAAATTACAAAAGTATTAAAATGTTGCTCTTGAGGTCTATGTATGACACATGATTTTTTAAAAAATCAATGTATTGTAATATACTCTAAAGAAGTTTTTAATGCCACTAAAACCATATAAATTGTTTGGAATTTCTATTAGCAGATGCAACTGCAACAACTGCAAAGACACTCAAAGTTTCTCTGTTTTTTGCTATTCAGGTCTCTTGAATCAATTCCTGTTCCTCTGTCTTGGGCTCTAAATCCTTCCAAGGATTTCCACTAGAGGTGACAAGATCCACTGTGTGCACTTCCAGGGTAAATGCCCTTTACAGCACAGGTATTAAATATGCCATAGCTCCACTCTGGGATAAAAATTCACAAGTTACTGTTTCTTCAACATCCTCTTGCAAAAACAACTATGCCAACAGCACAGAGGCATACTCATGTTGTACATACAACACCACTGCAGCCACATAACTGCAGAATAATCAGGTAAAATATCAATTAACAAATTAGGTGCTGCAGACCTGCTGTTTCCAATAGAATCACTATATAACATTTTTATATGTCCACTGGTTTCCCTGACTGGACATGCAGAAGACAAAGTTTCATTCTGGAAAATTTGGTTCTTAGCTTTACACTGATTTTACAGCTAAGATATCATATACAATCTTGCCTTTTCCAGGCCATTAAAAATTATTTAATCTGTTGAGAGTACACCTATCTTCTATAAATGTTTGCTATGTGGAGGATGTGTTAAAAGCACCAGCAAAAAAGACAGCATCCCAAACTGTTTTATTCTGTTGGAATAAACACAAAGCTGGAGTTTCTGGAGTGGTTCTGCTAAGCCCATGTGTGTGTTCACACTGACTGAAAAAGACAAACTAAGCAGCATGCCTGGATGTTCTCAGAAGCAAAGAATAGCAGACTCAGGAACAGAAAGCTTGGGTTTTAGTAAATTGTGTTCTCTGTGTATGTACACACAGAAACACATCAAATCTGTATATTCTGAAGCACTGCTATTCTTGTCCATCAAAATCAAAACCAACTCCTCTGCTTGTCTTGGCCAACTCAAAATGCACTGTGGCAAAGGTTGGTTCCCAGAAAAATGACAAAATGGAGCACCATACATCACAGTCTCCTCAACCAATTCTCTGCAACTTAGCTCATCTTTTTTTCCTCAAAGAAAATGAAGTATCACCTGCCTCCTTGGGGTTGCTAAACAGTATTTTCTAAGCAATCTGAATTTAAAAGACTTTGCAGCAGGGGATCTTGCATTGCAATAAAGGTTTTTGAGTGCCAACACTGACACAAACTATAAAGAGAAGAAAAAACAGACTCAGACTCCTCTGAAATGAACCAGCAAAAATAATTATGGCATTTTTAGAAACACGTGATATGATACCAAGAAATTGTGTGTGAGAATTTCAGCCAAAAGAGAGTTTAATAAAATAAATTACCCCAAAAGTCATTAGACAGAACACTCTAAGCAGCTGAGGCTTTCTGTTCTCATATAACTCACACTACCTGGGAAATTCATTGGGTTTTCTACAACAACTTCTGCATTTAAGATTGCACCCCTCATATGAACTCACTGTGCCATGAGTAAAGGGGAAATCCAGGCTGAATACTCTAAAATGGTATCTTAAATTAGTACACTAAGCTAATCAATCAAATTTGGGCTGTAATTAAATAAGAATTTTGATTTTTTTCCCAGATATTGTGTTGGTTAGCTCAGTTGGAGCTGGCAGTTAACAACAGCAAATAAAAGACCTTTCAAACATCTTTGAAGATGGAAGAAGGTGCTCACAGCTTACAGATCCCTTTTTCCATACAGGCTTCCTATTTAAAGGCCACTGAGAGCCCCAAGGGCTGTGGCCAGCTGGCAGTGGGATGTTTGGAGCAGTCCTCTCAGCTCTGTGAACACCTTATGTGTTAAAACACCTGTTTGGACAACACAGACAGCCACTCACCTTGTAAAGCTCCACCCGGTGATCGCCTCCTCTGGCAAGAGTGGTTGATGAAGAGAAAAGGAGAGGAAAAAACAAATCAACCAAACCAACCAAACAAAAAGAAACAAACACAAAAATTCCCCAAACCAACCACATGTGAGAGCATTTAAGTTTCCAGAAACATACTTCCCAATTGCCTCAAGAAATCTTACAAAAACATGCCAAACATGAGAAGTACCATAACTGCCTTGCTACAGACTTCAGGGAGATAGACAGGCTTTGCTGAGCTATGCAGGACATAATTTTGAAGTCAACTTTCTCCATGTAAATCTTGCCTCACTGCAGGTAAAAATGAACTTTTCAACCCACCCTGCTATCTGCCTTTTCCAAAGCCTTTAATACATCCAGAACATCCTGTCCCTTTTGGCTCACCATACCCTGAGCTCTTGCCACAAGTGGTGCCCCAGCCAGTAGCCCTGGCTCTCCAAAGTGTGATGCTCCCAGCAAAAATCACATTAAGCCAAGCAGGTGGCCCTTGGATTTTCTCACCTGGCTCCAAGCACAAGAAAAGAAAAGACGTGCAAAAAGTGAGCAGAGAAAAGCAGAGCTGAACACTGTAAGTAAGTCCAGGGGAAGAATCTGCTTAATGTATGGTGAGGTTTATAAATATAAACTGAAACCTAGACAATGGAAAGAGAATGTGAATGTGCCATTACATACCTTAAAATATATGCACAACATGACATGACTAATCCATATCAAACCTCAGTATTGGTCTTAGAGTAAATGTACTCCTGCACTCATGAAAACTCTAAAACTTTCATACTATGACTGACTGGGTCAGTGCAGCCTCTAAACCAAAAAGTCAAATCTCCCTCTGAGAACACATGCACTTGCTAGCCAAAAGCTGCCAGCTCCAATCAAATGATTACAAAATACCTAATGCAGTAAAAAACAGGACAAAATGCAAGGGGTTGCTTGTAAGTAATTTTGAATAATACAAGATGATGATCCACTTGCTTGAAAAGTCACCTTTCACACGCACACATTAGTGCTTTTTTACATTTTCCTTGAAGCGTAAGAGAGGAATTTTTTCTAAGGAGATCAAGTACACATAACATTTTTGCCTCAGCCCCAGATCACTCAAGTCAAACCAGGAAGCCAAGGCAGTGCGTTTTACTCATGGTTAATGCAGCCTGCAGCACTAAAGCAGCCCTTGGACAAGCGACTGAATGTGCAGCACAGAAACAAACATACAGTGACACACACACATGAAATCTGAAATGGCAAAGCCAAGACACCTCCAGCTCCTCCATGCAGAGTGAAATGTGAAATATGAGACTGATCCCTAGCTCAGTCCTTTATCTCAGTAGCACTTGGGGGCGTTGGGAAGGAAATCTAATCAATATGCACACAGCAGAGATACTGGCCCCAAATGGCCACCATTAAGCTGCAGAATAACTTCCTTTAGTATCATTTGCTACACCAAATAAAGGCCAAAAAAGAAAAAAACCCAACAAGTGAAGAACTATTTGAAAAACAATGCTACAATTTGATTAAAACTTGCAGCACATCAGCACAAGAAGGCAAGGGCAGTTTGCAAAAAAAAAACAAAAACCCACCCATCTGTTCATCCAGCACACATCTTCCACACCATGCCCTGGTACCAAGAAAAGCTCACTGATAAGACAAAAATTTCAGTGAAAAATGTTCTTGTGATGCAGAGGCTAGCAAAACTTCACTACCAGCACAGCTAAAACAGGTTTTTTACTTTTCATCATGGAACTTGTTTTCCTGCAATGTTTCTGCTCTTGCAGAGTATCTATGGGCAGACATCAGCTCCAAAAGAATACACAATCAAGAAAAAAACATGCCAAGAACTGGCACTCAAAATTCAGCAGGGGGTTGGTACTCTTTTGTGAAATGCATCTTTTTAGGAGAAAAGACTGTGTTCTAATAAACAACCAAAAGCACTGCAACATGTGGAGAGGTGGCAGGAAAAACATGATCCTAATAAATATCTTCACACTGCATTAATGGTTTTCAGCATCAGCAACAAACTACAGAGAACTAACCTACTACTTTAGCCAATACACAGTCAATTACAAAAATACTAATTTTAGAAGTGCTCCTGGTCCAGACAAAACTTCCTGTACAGATGCAATAATGAAACAGGATCAGTACATGACCTTCCTCTTTCCTCAGAATGTGTTAACTAATGAAAATAAATTCACAAAAGGAACTGGAAGGTTTATTTAATGCCTGTGAGTCACAGATACAGAAGCACTAATTCCATCCCATGTCTCAATTCAGAGACTACTGTACTGAAAAGAAGTATTTCTACTGAAAAAAAGTACTGTTCATCACCTGATTTAGGAAGAGCCACAGACTTCTGGCTTCTAGCAGAGGATACAAGATAAGCTATAATATCAGATATATCTGATAACTGCAATAAATCTATTCCCACATTCAATAAATGGAGAGGGATAATTCTATAAAATGTATGTGCTGCCTTTTAAAAGGAGACGCACCAAACTAATTTTAGATTTTACTTTTGTTTTAATCATAGAATAGTTTGGGTTGGAAGAGATCTTCAAAGGCCATCTAGTCCAAATCCCCTGCAACGAGCAGGGACATCTTCAACTAGATCAGTTTGGTCAGAGCTCCATTAAATGTTTCCAGGGATGGGGCATCTACCACCTCTCTGGGTAACCTGTTCCAGCCTTTGACCACCTAAGGAGTTTTTTCTCCATCTTTCTTAACATGCTGGAGTTGTGGCAGGCCAGGAAGACACATCTTGAAACAGCCATCAGTGCTCTGTGCCTCACCTGGTTCCTGCATTGCCGTGCAGGTAAAGGATTACAGGATGGCTGGAGCCCAAAGCCTCTTCAAACCACAGCTGGTCCTTCCCTCGGGCATTCTTCCATAAGGCTGCAGGGACTGTGTGCCTGTGTACAGAAGGAAAATTTACAGTCCTGCTGCTACTCAACACTGAAGTGTCTGCCACTTGAATTCTGAGGTTTTCTGATCAACTCCTTCACTCAGGATTACACACCTCACTCACACACATTTTCATAACTGTCCTGATTAGCTGACAAATGGCCAAATTGAAGAGGCAGTGGCTACACTTATTTCCACATTTTCACCTCCATCACCACTGCCTTCAAAACTTAGGGTTGTGCAAGGCATCAAGCTTCAAAGGCACAATTACTGAACTTCCTGCTGCTCTGGCAAAAGAACCACAATTCCTCAGCTTTTATGGCACTTAATTACTTCAATTAACATACTTATATACCATAAACAAGATTCACCCCTAGGTCAGCAGATGTTCAGAATAATTACAGGCAGCTGGGCTTGGAAAGAATTTTCAGTGATTAAGAGGCATCTCTGACTCCACAGCCAACCTGAGGAAAAGGAAGAGCCCAGAGTCTGAGGAGAAGACCATGTGTTTTGTTTTAAGGCACAAGGTTCTCGAAGGTGTAACATTTCAGCTGAAAAAATGGCAATCTATGAGAGCCAGGAATTTTTAACTCACTGCTGTTCTTCTGTAGATAATGTAGCTGGGTTGCCTGCTAGAAAGAATTCAGCTCTGGTGGAACAGGAAGAAGAATGACAGACTGAACAGAAGGTAGGCCATTAAACTGGATAATTAGAATACAAACACAAAGCAAGTAGATGCCCATAACCACCTCAGTTGTTGAACAGGGAGCTGGCTCACAGCCAGCAGAAGTAACTTAAGTCCTTTGTAAAGTAAAAAGTGCCTTTTTACCTGAAAGGCAGACAAGCTTCCACCTACCACACCAATCCTCCCCAGGACAAATTAAAGCAATGCAAAAAGTCTACTTCTTGCATGCAGCCAGCAGACACCAAGGTCCTGAAGAGGTGAAAAAGCCTCAATAGCTGTAAGGTTCAAAAATTCTTCAACTGTTCTGTCCCAAGACTTTTGCAAACTTACAAAACAAAGCAGGCTGAGGACTCTGTTTCACAAATAAACCAAACACAAGGCCTTGCACTGGCATTAAAAAGCAAGGCTCCAAACTTTTGTGAAAATCTCCCATAAATATCAAGACAAATGACAGCCTTTGAATTGCCACCACAAGCAGGAAGTTCTGATTTAGCAAAGATACAACAGTACACTTGCAGGGGAAACAAAATACAAATCTCAAAGACTGCATTAAAAACTTTTTTAACGGCTTACCAGGTAGAATTTTAATTGTCCAAGTGAAAAATCAAACCATTATTTATCAGCCTATCCTGGAAAGACTGAAGTTTTCAAGTTCCTAATTATATCTTTCACTAAAATTTACTTGAAGAAAAGGGACTGTCTAAATGATAATTATATCTCTATCTCATTTAAAGGTTATGTACCCTGTGAAGAGAAAATCTCTACTGCATTAAAGGTCATATCCAAGTTACAAACACAACTGAAAACTCCAAATACTGCACTTCACAGATCAAATCTCACTTGCTATATTAAGGGAATACTCCCTTCCCTCCTCACCTGACTCGACCCTGGGTAACAAGGAGCTAAAACTGGGACCAGAAAATCATCTTTGTGAGAAAGAAATGACAAATGAGCTCTGACACTGCCACTTGTTTTGTTAAGAGAGTAAACTGTGTGTTCCGATCTCACCCACTCTCCAAGTCTTACATATGTTTTATGCACTGAATTTTCTTCCTCCTACTCTGAACACTTTGATCTGTTTTCCTATCTTCCCCCACATGTATTTTGCAAAACAAAATATGAATCAGAGTTGAATGACAAAACGTCTAACTCCTTGAGTCTGGTCTGGTCTGGAGGCAGGATCTTTGTACTGATGCAGACCTGTAACCTTTAGGACTCCAAATTTTGATGTTTTCCTGAATGCACAGGTTGTCTGACTGTGCTTTGTGCATTACTGATCCAAGCCCAGAGATTTGCATACTTTTCAACATGAACTCAGTCACTTGGAGAGGAAAATACAAAATCCACAAATGAGAGCATGCACAGCAAAAAGACTGAATAGGAAACACCGAGAACAAAAAGAAGGATAAAGATGCATGGCACATACTGCACAGAACTGGATTCCTTACCAGACTCCAATGGTTACATCCTCCTCTGGCTGCAAGTAATAATTACAGGTGTGGTTTAAACCTTGATCCTGTGGTCTTTTCAAGTCAATGAAATATGGGACCCTCACTGAAACGAAAAAGAAAAAAAAAAGTTTAAATTTTAATTTTTACCTTTATTTTCTTACAAACTGCTTAAGCAAGGCACTGGAGAGCTGTGCAAACTGGTCTTCACTGTGCTGGGAAGACCTTTTTGTGTGGAAGGATGAATTGGCTACAGCTGTGATTTAAAACATGAAGAGCAAAGAGCGCAAGGTAGAAAGACATAAACAACCACCAAAATAAAGGGAACAGGTCAAAATTAAGAGAAGGTGGGGGAGACAGACAAAGCTTCCTTTGACAAACATTTAACCATCTCTGTCCAGTCTGCTTTATAAATATCTGCTGCATCAATGGGCTGTGGTAGCTGGTTTGGATTCAGGCTTTCCCCTTAAAGTGGAGCTCCACTGCAGCAGAAGCAGGAAGTTTGTCTTCTTGAGATTTAGTGGTACAGCAATTAACATACCAAAACTTTTGTGCTATGGACACAAAAAGAAAAGATGCAGGTCAAAGCACTGGGTGCCTCATGGTGTGAACCCTCTCTCTTGAGCAAGGAGGTGCCTACTCCCAGTAGCAGACTCTGGTCTGTCTTGGCAGGACAAGGGACATTCCCTCCTTGAATTGCTGGTGGTCCCCTAATTTGGTCCTCCTAAATTTCTTCTTTAATTTAAATATTTTAATTCCTTGGACACTCTTTCCACAGATGAGATGCAGGCCAGTACCAGGGAGGAGATGGTTTCCTCAGTTTCTTCATACAGCTGGAGTTTGGAAACCAAACTGTCCACATTTTGTTCTCCTCCTTTCCATGACATCACTGCCAATGAGCGGGCACATGACAATGGAGTGCTCCAGAGGAACTTCCAACACATGGTTTGTATACATTGAATGTCATCTGGGTTTACAGGAGGCTGCTCCTTCTTTGAATCCTTACAGATCCCCTGCAGCACAGCTGATTCTCTCAGGTACTGGATACCTTGCTCCATGGTGTTCCACTTGTCTCAGAGCTCCAAAAGGTCATCCTTGCAGAGATATCTTTCCCTCATGCTTGAGAGGAGCCACTTCCAGAGGTGGAGAGTTTCTGGTCTCTTCCCAATCCCCTGTCAATGCCTGAATCCTGAGACAGGAACCCCAATCGCTTGGCTTCCTTGGAGCAACCAGGAACTCACCTCACAGCTCACCTGAGGGTAGGGATTGGGTGATTATCTCTGGCCCTGCCTCTTCCTCTCATTGTGAGAGCCCTGCTTCCTCTCCATCACTCACTACTCAAACTGATTTGGTCTTGGATTTCTTGTTCTGTACAGGGCTGGCTGCTGCTGGCACAGGTTCAGCTCTGGTTCAGCTGCAGTTTTGAGTGGCCACAGTGCCTGCTACTCTGCTTTCCTTCCCCTCCCCCCGAGGGTGCTGTCCAGCAATGAGCAGTGTCCAGTAATTAGCAGCCAGTGCCCAACACATTGCAGCAACTTCCCCCTCTTTGGAACTGTCACAACGATTTTCTTCCAAATATTCTGCCACTTTACCAAGTTTTGTTCAGGGGTGAACTTCCAAAGCCACTGGAGCAGAATACTCCTTCAAAAGCTGGCCCATTTTCTCCCACTCTCCATGCTACTCATGACTGTCCACCTCCAGGGCAAGTTTCTGGACAACTTCCCTAAATATCTCCATCCTGACTCTAAATATGGTGTAGATCATACTGAGGAAACTTGGCAAACACAGCAACAAGAATATGCTGCAGGACAATTATTTTGGTAGCTTGAGAATGAACAGAGGCAGGAACTTCATGGAGAGCTAACAAAGCTCTGCAAAAGCAAATTAAAAATCACTGAAACCTGCACAATTCAGGTTAACTAGCTGTCAAGTTCTGACAATCAAAGCACAAGAGCTGCCCTGCACATGTGCGCACTTCACAGCAACCATAATCCAAGGTGCATCCAAAGCATGCAATCAAAATTAGACAAGTTACATAAAAACAATATATCCACAGTTGATCCTTCTAGGTTCTGCAATCAGAGGAAGATATTTTTCAAAACTTCTTTACAAAACATAAGTGAGGTTTAAATGCAAATTTAGATTGCTGGGTTTAATTTCACTTGCTTGCTGTCTATTCATGCAACTGTGTTGAACCCTTCATGAAAATGCATCTGACATACTGCAGTTTTCCTGAACAAAAAAAAACCCCTTTTGGCTGAAAATTGGCTTCAGTTTGGTCACTCTGTTTATACAAAGACATGGCTACAACAACCACCAAGGCCACAGAGAATGCTTTCCAAACCACAGTCTGGGGAAATTTACAATCTATGAAAGTTCACGTCCATCACAAGCTGTTCACATGCAAGGTGAAAGTGAAGGCAAACAAACTAAAGACAAAGACACTCCTCCCCTTGTCCCCTCACCCACCCACCGGACTGAGGCACTTACCAAAGTTTAGGAAGACCAGTTTTGCCTGAATAGCAGGGCAAAGTTTTACTAGAAATGGGATGGCTATGTACATTCCCAGCAACCAGAGTATTAACTTCCTCAATCGAAACCATAATCCGTATCGCCTGCATAAAAGAAAAGAAAATAAAGCTGAATCCAGCAGAATTTTTATGGAGCAATTTTCACAATGATCTGCGTGTTTAGTGTTTTTGAAAATCTGGTCATTTACACTTTAAACAAAACCTAATTTCAAACTATTAGTGTAGCCTCAGTTGTTTGAGATAAGCAGAAGTAACCAAAATACCAGCTGATGACAGGTAGCTTAGAAAAAGGGAATAGAAACTCCCTACTGATTACATTTTAAAAGGCTCTGTAACAAGAGCTTTCTTTTCCTGCTGACTTAACAGATTTCAGAATCTCTAGCATGCATATCACATGCTTATCTCCTAAAAGAAGCCTGCCTGTACTTCCCATTTAGATCACTATCAGATTTTGTTCAGTTAGATTTTCACATATTTTGAGGAACTATGTGCAATGAGGCTGATAAAGTTACACATTATCTCATGTATGGACTGGAGCAGATATCTCTGCCTTGTCTAGCTAAAAGAGCTCATACCTCTCAATGCCCTGGAAAGCTAACCTTTCTAAATTATAAAACATAATACATTTCATGACCTGCAGCTTTATTGTCTGTGAGTCCAGAACAAATTCAGAACAATTGCACCAACACTTTATTTTCTCTTGAGTATTCTGATTAGGAAGAATACACTACAAAAATAATCCTAACCTACAACAAAACAAAGAAACAAACAAAAATTCAAGTAACACACAGCAATTAGTTAAGCAATGTATCTCAAAATTCCCTTTACTGTATCAGAAGAACTACCAAATACACACTCATCTGTCTGTCTGTATATGCACATATGTAGACATAAAGGGGTACTTGTAATGATTTAGTTGACCAACATTTCATGTGCACTGAGGTTTCTCAACCAGCCCTGCAATCAAGAACTAAAATCCATGGGAAGCCTTCAGGCAACAGAATTTCTGTTGCTTTTCAGCAGACAGTCTTGAGCAAGAATCATGTTCCATGCTACTGAGCAAACAGTCCTCAGAATTGGGAACAGCAGGCAGCTGAAAGCAGGGAACAATTTTTCCAAAAGGCATGAAATTTTTAGTCTCCCATTTGGCAATTCTTGGAGTTGATGCACTGAACTTGCTCTACAATAGTGCTAAGAGGCTTTAGCCACTGTCAGCTAGTTGAAATTGTCAAATAGAGAGTCTAAAGACCTATTTTTTACACATTTGTACAAGAAAAATGAGTGTACACGCAGACCTGGGATGGAAATAGTTTAATCATGCACCAAAATTTTAAAATCTCAATAGCTTTTGTGGACCAAAAGCCAAGACTCTCAGGAACAGTTTTCCAGTGCAGCAAAAAAAAAAGGGACATTCCAATCTCCCTTACTCAGCTAAGTTTTTTGCATGATTGCTAAGGTGCTCACAAGGAATAGGCTATTCTTTTATTAATCCAAAACCTGCCTTCACCACATTTCTATCTACCTACAAGTGCCTGTCTGCCTCCTCTCACCCTGGAACTGCATTCTGGATTTCAGAAACATGTACTATCAAAATTGAAACCCTTTTCTTCACAAACTAAAGCAACTGGCATTTTCCAAGAGGGGGAAAATATGTATTACTAAGACACTGTCACCCAGCTGTGGCTGCAAGAAGCCCACGCTGAAAGGTTCAACAGAGTTTTGTACTTCCCAAGAAATTTGACAATGAAAAAGTAAAGAACTCCATCAAGGCTTCCAGTGACATTTCCACACCTCAAGCCCAGTTTCCTGAAGCAGTAAGAAAAGCAGAAAGAGAAAAGAGGAAATGGTAGAGGAAATGGTAAAAAACAGGGGCTTTAAAAGAATATTACCAAGTACCAAAGCCTCAGACTGACCCACCTATGCCGAAAACTTTGGGAAAAAAACCCACACAACATTTTGCTTGGGCTAATCACAGCTGATCATTCCTCCCTACTCAGATTAAAGCCACTCCTACATCAGCACCTACCAGCTATTTTCATAGCTGGAATGGATTTGTGGAAGACAAAGGGAGATCACTAAAGGGTAGCTGACATTCAGCTGCTGAGCAATTGGAATATACCTTGGCTCTCTTCAATGAGAAAAGTGTGTGGTTTTCTTAAAATATTTTGTCTAGTTATTTTTTCACTTAGCTCTACCCACATTCATCTCTATTTGTTGCCAAAAAGGGAGTGGTTAAAGCTAAAAGCAGAGGTAACTCATTTTGGAGTGTCCATGCCTTCAGTTGTCTCAAACCAAGACACTCTGTCCTCACCACCTCACCCAGCAAGAACCACAGAACAGGTGAGCAGCCAGGCAGGATGGGGCTTTCCAGCAACTTTCCCTGCCTGGAGCCTAGATCCTGTTGCAGCCAAAAAGAGCTCTCCCACGGGACTTTTGCATATGCCAGCATTTCAGTTCTACAGAATAAAAACTCCTCTCTCTTCGGAAGACAACAGAGCCAGGTCTGAACTCCTCCAGGCACAAACAGAGCACATCAAAACAGGGGCTCTTCAGAGATCTGGCTGGCAAAGCATTTCTCATGGCCCAGCCACAAGCAGGAGCCAGGGACAGAAAACACTGAGGGTGACATTGTCCAAGTAACACTGTCAGAGCTCAGGAATGACTCCAGTTTCTCCTTTTCAGAGACTGAACTGAGGCATCCCTTTCTTTGCTCCCATGCCCCATGTCAGATGCTAATCAGCAACATGACATTTACACCTCATCTCCAGGGAGATGTCTACTTACAATGTAACCAGGGCAAAGCTTCTATCCACCAGACAGCTTTTCTCCTGATAAATCCAAGAATACGTGCTGAAGTACAGACATTATGAAATTATCAGGTAAATCTTCAGTGAGGAATTTAGCTAAATTAAATTCCTCTTGCTGGGTAGAAAAGCTATTTCAGGAAATAGATGCCCTGTAAAAGGAAATTTTGGTGTGCCCAGGTGAAAGCAACATACTTGTCACCACCTTTTCACAAAAAAACTCAGCAGGTCTTAACTGGGAAATATGAGTCATATAGAAAATAATCAGCTGCAAACTGAAGATATTTAATAATACCAGAAATTGATTTCCTGGAACAATAAAAACAATGTCTAAAAAAACAAAAAACAACAAAAACACAACACAGATCGCCCAACTTCAAGTCAGCCCAACATAAAACAAAACCCCCAACATCATATTTTCCTGCCTGCATTTACCAAAGGCTTTTGCCCAACATCTGGGTTCTGTCCAACACAGGGAAAATCTGAACTAGTTTTTGCTTCATGCAGTTTCCTGAAATGAACATGAAAAAGTACATTCCCTTTCCAGACCTACTTAAGTCCAACAGAAGGAAGTCTTTCCTACAAGTGTGACATCACAAACAGTTTTTTTTCCTGGTGACTTACACCTGGATGAAGGTCCCACATTCACGGAGAACAAGCGCATTTTGCATTTGGGCACTGCAGGAGTACCTGGCTGGCGAGGAGAAGCTGGGAGTCCTCTCATGACAGCTTCCCCTCCGTGCTGCCCCCTCCTCTCCAGCAAATTTGGGAGGTTTCGTGAACAGCGCCCAATTACCACAATCCTGTGGCAGGTTCTTGCATCCAGATTCAGATTAAAATAATTTCCCCTGCAGGTCATCTGAATCATTTCTACACCAGGAGTGTTTCCATGAGCACCTCCTGGTCGGCTGTGCTACCAAGGTGAAAGGGCAGGCCAAGGGTGAAATAGTAAAGAAGACTGATCTCATCAGAGCTGCAGCGGAGCAAGGACATTTATCAGAAACACAGGCTGAGCTTTCAGTCCCTAAAGGATCTATAGACAAATGTACCCACAGCCAACGTGGCCTTTGTGATCTGCCTGGGGAAACAGTGAAACAAAATGCCCACAGACACCAGAGTATGAGGCTGTGCCTGCTTAGTGAATTCTGTCACTCTGGTGTCCCTTGTGTCCTCAGCCCTTCAAACTGCAAACCAGCAGTGCTGTCCCAGCAGGAATTCAGAGCACAGCATGTGGAAAGCCAAGACCTTGATCCATGCAAGGTACCTCCTGATCATCAGGTGACAAAAGTGACTCCATGGGTGGTAGAGGAAAAAATAAAATATATGGCATAACAGGAACATACCCTCCCCCTTTCCTAACAGAAAACATATTTTAAAAAATATCATTACATTTGTTCCCCCAGACATGAATCAACAGCTTAACAATGAGAAGGTAAAGACATGAGCAAAAGATTTTAAAAAATGAGGGCCGAAGGAAATTTCATGGACTGGGATGATTTTTTGGGTATAAACAGAGTTGTACCCAAAACAACCTATTCTACCATTTGGAAACTGCAATGGGGTCCCAAGGCACAGAGGGGCACAAAGAAACAATTCAGCAGCCACGCAAAGGGCAGGACAGCCCACACATCAGGTCCCTGACAAGCCTTCCAGCTTTCCTTGCCAGCCTTGTTTTGAACAAGAGATGGTTTCTAGCCCAGGTAGAATTTTGAGGAGCACTCATCACCCCTTTCTGCAGAAAGCCTTGACTGAGGTGTTGAACCAGGCCTCTCTTTCTTGCAGGTCCTGAGGGATCATCCAATCTCTTTTTCCTCTACTACCTGAGCCACCCAATCCAATTAAGCTTTTCTTTTATTTCACATCTTCCTTGTCAAAAAGTTTAAAAAGAAAAAGGAAGAAAGCCATCAGCCTTTCAGCTGTGTGAATGCCACACAGAGACAGCCTCTGAGCTCCTGAATTTCAGGTCACAGGCAGTGTCTCTCCTCTCCATCTGGACTTGGGACCAGCAGCTTTTGGACACCTTGAGCAGCAACATTCAACAACGTAATTTTCCACTACAAGATTAATATGAGTTCTTTACTCTATGGATTTGCTGCAAAACCTGCTTCCTCTGCATTCAATACAAACTGAAAAGATGCTCTTGTCCAGGGGTTTGCCCCCTCCTGGTTTTTGTGCACAGTGAACAAACCTGCATGGGCAACCAGGCTCCCACGGGACTCATTTTGGGCACTACTATTCAGAATTCTCAATGAAATCTGCAGCCAACTCTTAATTTTGCTTCACTGCAGTTACTGTATAGAGAAGAAGAAGGTTGAATTATAGAAAATGCATCCAATCCTGAAAAGAGATGTTCCCTGAATCCATGAAAGCCAGTGGGAACAGTAGTATCAGCCAGAACTGTTATTATCATCTGAGTGACTGAACCCCCCCTTCAGCACCAAGATCCCTTTAACAGGGTGAGTTCACTGCAAAACAACACAAAGAGAAAAATCAAATCCTCCAAACACATCTTATAGGGATTAAGCAAACATCTAAAAGAAAAGTCAAACCCCAATCTTGGGGGTAAAGGAATTGGTCGTCCCTCCCCGCCCCCAAACTTTTTTCATAAAACAACTAAAAATATCATGTACAAAAACTGCATGGTAATCTGCATTCTCAGAGAATTTTAGTTTCAACCAATTCCTGAAAACTTTTGCCCTGGAAAGATCTGGAAAATAAGAAGAAAATTAGCTCTAGTAGATTCCTTTGCCATCTCTTACAAGAAGTTCCTTAAGATCTTGAACCTTTTCTCTTTCTGAAGAAACACTCTAGTCTGTCCTTCAAAAACTAAACTGCAGTATAGCACTACCCCACCAGAAAGGAGGCTGGGGATGCACAAGATGATGGGAGGGAACATGGCAGGAACAGCTGACCCTGAGTGACCAAAGGGATATTCCAGACCATATGAAATCATAGATCATCATATGCAGCTGGGGAATGAAGTAGGAAAGGAGGGATATTCAAAGTGATGGAGTTTGTTTTCCTAAATAATCACTGGATTTCTTAGGAAGACAACTACAAGTCTTAAAATGGGATTATTCCAAGCAGCTGCACAGTGCTGTGCTAAAACACAAGTATCACTTATGCAAATAATGAAGGTACTCTATTGCACAGAGCTATGCAGAAAATATTTTTATAAGGATAAAAGACTTAATGACTTTTCAGGCATCTAGCAGTGGAATAAATTGTTACTGACATACACTATGTCTGTGAAAGACACAATTTGCTTTTTGATGTTTCAAAAGACAATCTGATCTTTCAGCTATTGGGATGAGGCAGGAAAGTCCAGGTAACTTATTTTTCTTTGACAGCTTCTGTAATTCAAGTATAAATCCATCCACATGTAAAACCAAGCATTAAGAGTTGTTAGATCTGTTGTCTGGAAGTATCAGTCAATTAATACAAGGTGTAATAGTATTCTATACCATCAAAGTACAGAAGATGCAACTGGCAAATTTATACGTGATCCTACAGCTCTCGCCACTGTAGCATCCAAAATATTTACCTCTTAACTTTAAAATAAGCATTTGAAATCAGTTTTAGTCATGTCGTAGATACATGAACAGCAAAGAGGCTACAGGAGATCTCTCCTGTAGAAGTAACTCGGTCCCTTCTCCTCATCCTAGAAAAGACACACTACCTTAAACAGCTGTCTGCTTAATTCCTCCCACAAACACTTGGCAAACTGTGACAGTTCTCCCTCCATGAACTCCCTCTGGTGATCCAGAATTGAGCTGAATGGGCTAAAGTTAGCCAGGTTCATGCAACAAATCAGACTAGCTGCCTTCTCACTGAACAGTGATTTTTCACAGCACAAAAGAAGGCCACCAAAATGCATCAAAAGCCGAATAATTTGCCCACTAGGCAGAGACAGAAAAAGCTACCCAAATCTCAAAATCTGGCTAAAGCTACTAAATGTTCCTATTTACATCAATGAAAAAGTGGAAGAGAGAGGTGAATAACACTTAAGTAAACCTTCTTAAATATTGGCCTTAAAAAACTAGGATGAAGCAAGGTATCCAAGCCTCCATCAGCCCAGGAAAAGCTACAGCACTCCATAGTCTGACTGTACCCAGAAGCAAAGATTTGGGATGTTCTGCTATTTCTCGTTTAATTAAAAGACAAATTAACAGGAATAATGGGCTTAATAAGGTGGGAGGAAATCAGCAAATTTAAAGCCTAAGGGTTTTCATTTAAAAAACAAACAACAAAACAAACAACAACAACAACAACACACCAACCAAGAAAAGCAAGCTGAGTTTTTTTATAAACTTTTCAAACATGCAAGCTCTACCTTCAGAATATTGTGACACCTTTTTTTTATATATAGACACACCAACATCAGTGATGGAAAGTAAAGGTGTCCCAACAGAGGAAAAAACTCAAAACCCAGAAATTACAAGACATCGATACACCCACAAGACTTTGAATTTCCTGACAAATGCTAACAAACAGTTCTAACAATAATATACACCACTGACTACTGAAATTTATTCTTATTTGCTACTATTATGGAAAAAATATTTTTTCTTTTTCTTTTTTTCTGACTAGGATGTTGTATGTCTAAAGCACAGCATACAGCTATCACAAGGACTAATGTATTTCTCTGTTTTGTGCAGCATCACAGACCATGAAAGCTTCATACACAGCTTCAGAGAAGCGCTGCATGTCAGCAAAGAGAGCCACAAGATTTTAGCACTTTTAGCACCTCACCCCTTATTTTCCATTGAAAATGTCCCATCTAACATCAATCAAATGCCTACTGATGCTGCTTTCAGTTAGGTCTTCTGGATTTCTATTAACTTTAAAAATCCCCCCACATCGTTTGAAGTCAAGAGAATTTACCTCAGTCCACTTGACAATCTCTACGTGATTTATTGCAAACTATCTATACCCACAAAGACTACAAAGAATCTCCTTTTGGTTGGAGTAAGAGCTTCAGCATTCCAACTACCTGAATGCAGGTGAGGTTTGAAACTTTAAGCTCCCAAATTCCCCCACAGTCAACCACTTCACTACTTCGTTCCCCTCTTACAGCCAAGACTCTCACAGACTGCTTCTGTGCCTCCTTCTAATTAATACAAAGTGATTAAGCATTAACTTAAAACAATAAACAGCAAGAAGGAAGCCATCTAGCCAGCCATTAGCAAGAATTCAGCTCTGTCTCTCCAAGAGATATAACTGCAAAGTAAAGGTCAGCATCTCAATTTATCGAGTTTTTCAGGAGGGGGCATCAAGATCCAGCTATTGAGACCCTCCTAACCACATTTTAGCTTGGAGAGCAAGGAAAGATCATGGGTAGGACCTGAAAGATCATGATCCTGGTGTTTGAAGTGGGGGAAATGTGGCATGAACATTCAGGGGCATAAGAGGCAAGCACTGCTGATCAGTTGGTCGATAGCACTGAAATGCCAGCAAAGGTTATGCCAGGACTCAGAGCGCTGCAGGAAAAAACAAAAACAAGCCCATGAAGGGAGGGAAAGGCAAGTCAATGTATAGTATTAATGAGCAGAAATAACAGCAGCTTGCAGGTAATGCGTGGGCCTTTGTCCACGGAACACACTTGCAAAAAGCAGAACAAATGAAGCAAGGGAGGGAAAGGCTCACACAAGCATTTATCAGGACAGGGACATGGGACATCCACCTTTTCCCCCATGAGCACCCCATCCCTTCCCAGTGCCATGGCTTGGGCTCTCCTCTTCACAACCATTGTCCAAGCTGACTACCCTAAAATGCAGTGATAACACACTTTGTCTGATTAAATCACTATGCATTGGCACATCCTTTGAAGGACAGGAGCTTGGAACATCAGCCTTGATAACTTACATTCCAGTGGCATGAAATTTACATGTTTCACAGACCAGGAGACAAGAATGGGCTGAGCATTTGGCAGTACAGCACCAATTTATTTAAAATGTATGCTGACAGCATGGCCTAAGCAGCAACTATGTTACTTCTCAATTCTTGGGTACACTGGTATTAGCATTAGTGTGACTTGCGTGTGACAAGATTAACCAGAAAGCTACATTTTAAAAAGAAAGGAGCAGATGCCACTGTCATTTTAAGTATGTAGCAAACACAGAATGATTAAACCCTCGGCAATTGAACAATTGACTTCTGGGACAGAAGAGCAAGCTTGCGGATTAGGGTTTTAAGGTTGTTGACTTTTCCTGAACGCATCTTCTGCAACACCCGTTTAGTTTGTGCCAAAACCTTTCTGGTACGAGCCCTTGTTTAAATTCTGAGAACATACTCTCTCCAGAGCTCCCCAGCAATGCTGCTGACACTAATCAAATCTGAAGTCACCCACATCAGATTTCAGTCGAGCTTGGCATTGAGATACAACTGCGGTGGTAAGTACACTCCCTTCACAGTGTTTACCGAATTCTTAAGTTTTCTACTCATTTCACAGCTGACAGCTGGTTTAAATTAAAGGCACAGCCCTCTCACTACTCCAGGAGCTAGGGAACACATTAGCTGTCTGCTAATGAAAGAGGAAAAAAACAGAACATAAATACCAAAAGATTGAAACAGCACTGGAAGTGCAAAACAGAAGCTTGAGACCAGCTGAGTCTGGTTTTTATCAAAGCAGTAAAGCTCATTTCTCCCAACCACATTCACCTTCATGGGGAGGAGTATCAAAGCACACAAGCAAAGGCTCAAGAGCAGAACCTGTTCAGACACGTAATCCTCCACCACAGCTCCTAACCCGCATTTAAAGCCACTTGCCTGCTGAATGCACACCATAATTGAGAACAGCCAAGCCAATTCCCCCATCACCAATTACCACTTGTTAACATGCTGTAAACCTGGCAGACTTGCGTGCAGCAGGAACAGGAACCCAGATTCACTCTTTGTTCTTGTGGATACATGTGAGGGAATAGATCTGTATTTCCAAGCAGCACAAGTTTGTATGCATGAAATCATCTTTTCACATAGCAGTTCTTGTGAGGCAGCCTGAGAATTACCACTCTAGCAGGCTCTGTGGCTCTGCCTTTCTTCTAAATCACCTGAGCAAAAGATTAATTTGTGTGTTGTAGACACTTCTCCTTTCAAATACATGAAAATGGTCATCTTATATTTTCCAACTGAAAAAGCTCTACTTCTGCTGGCAGAGATCAGAAGCCATTCCTTCTCAGAAGCCTGAAGAAAAAGAATGTTTTTGTGTTAGCAGTGATACTGCCACCTTTTAGATTCAGAACACATCGTTAGCAATACATTTTGATTACAATAGGCCAACTGTTCCCCGCTGGAAGCATACAAGCAAACAAGAACATTAAACAATGCCAAAACATTACATATGCTGACTGTCAGCCCGGCACAGTTACATTCAGCTGGCAGTCACAGTGTCCTCTGTAATTGTGACCCGTTTAAAAAGGGAGGCTTAACAAACAGCACAGGGCCATAAAACAACAGCCATAGTTAAAGAACAGATGTATGAGCAGATCCAGAACTGCTGTTGGCCCTGACATACTTTGAACAGGGGGTCATTTTGCATATAGCCAGGCAGATTAATCTGTGTTCATCTGTGCTTTATTCGAGGATTCCAGCTCTAGCTGTCTTCTTATAGAGGGAAGGACTCCAAAATTACAAAGGCTTAAAAAATTAATGACAATTAAAATCAAAGCCATTGCTAACACAACAGAACTTCGGAGAGCCAACCCAGAAAACACAGACTCCAAGGTGAAAAGCAGGAGTTGGAGTTTTTACTTAACTGCAGGGAACAAAACAGATCTACAGACTAATTCCTAGTTGGAAGGGACCCCCGAGGGTCATGGAGTCCAACTCTTGAGCATATGGCCCATAGAGGGACTGAACCCACAACCTTGGTGTCATTAGCACCATGCTCTGACCAACTGTGCTAAGCAGTACTTGCACACCAGCCTGCCAAAGTTTAAAATTAAATGTGGTCCCTCCTCTGGTACTCAAAAGGGAAAAATAAGGCTTTACAAGAGACAGCACAAAGCTATCAGAAACTGAAAGCAAAGGTCAGTCACTGCATTTTTGCCGGATTTGCAAGAACAAGAGAATGGGCTATTTTCAATGATTGTGTGCAATCTACAGTTTTCACATTCAGCAGTATAAAACTCGTATTGTCAGCTTTATTCCTGCTTTCTAAAGCTGCCCTGAAACTAATCAAAACTGTACAAAAAGTGAGATAGGACTGCTTTAAGGGAGAAAACAGTGTCAGGCTTCCCTTCCTGAGCATGCCAAGAAGTCTTAAAATCTATTCAGTTCTTAAACACCTTGAACACACTTTGCTCCACAAGCAAGGATGCTGCAACCTAGAAGCCCTGACTCAAAGTTTCCAGTTTACATCATCCTCATTTGTGTAGGCTCCTCTGTCTCAGAAAAGTCACCCCAGGGGAAGCTTTACTGCCAGGGGAAGGGAAACCAGGCTCTGGACAGGGTAAATGCATTTTCTGTTCTCTGCTCTGAGCTTGCACAATGCCACTGAAGAGCAGCTTTCCAAGAGGGTATTTCTTCAGTTATGCCACATGAAATCTTTTATTCTGCACATCTTTAGTAAAAAGGGAGACGAGGCTTCACATGACCTTCTGTCCCTTATTACTCAACATTAATCTTTTTTTTTGCAAGAGGAATTAACAACCATTTTAAGTGGGTACAAATTGGACAGATAGTTTTGAACAAGGGCAGCTGTGGGACTTGTCTCAAATGTTTTCAAGTGTTTGTGATTTAGAAGTTAATCTTCTAGTCTAACGACCTTTTATATTGCTCTACTTCAGTAACAGTTACGATCTTGAAATAAATCTGGGTTAAACAAACACTTTGATTTG
The DNA here is from genome assembly GCA_025920805.1 of Petroica traversi. Lineage (NCBI taxonomy): Eukaryota > Metazoa > Chordata > Aves > Passeriformes > Petroicidae > Petroica > Petroica traversi. The sequence continues at coordinate 279,286 of JAHLSL010013021.1, forward strand.
GAAAGTAAATAGTCGTGGTTCCTGTTAGCTCAGTGAATGATCAAGGCACTTGATAGTCTAAAATTAGGAAATTCTGCTTGAAAGTGTAAATTGCCTTCAATAAGAAAGAGGCAGATTTCCGAAGCCAAGTGCTGCACTAGTTTCACCAACCAGTTCGAGAAAGAGAGAGAGGGAGAGGGAGTAAGAAAGAGATGTGTGCCAGCAAAGCAAAAGTCCACAGCCTAGATGGCAGCCTCCGTGTCTGGATAAGGGATATTCAGGGACACATGACAGCTTACAGAGGTGACTTACCTAGAGCAGCTTCACATTCTGTCACCATTCCTATCCCACAGCTACAACCCTTGCCCTCTCTCCCCCACCATCCTGCCAGCCACACTTGTGCCCTGGTGACCTTTTCACTATTTGGCCATCTGCTCTGAATTGCTGACTTCCCTATTCATCGACCTTTATCAACCCTCTCCTCCTCCACAGTAACTTTCATCAATAGTAACTGATAACCAGCTCATCCTTGGGATGGTTGGTATACAAAATTACACACCCTTGAACCCGAGCATCAATCTCACTGTAATTCCCCAGTTGTTTCTCTCTCCATTGAGCCAATTTTCAATAGAGATAACATGCTCTCCATTAGCAATGCAAGCCTTGTCAAATAAAATAAACTACAGTACCAAATCAAGTGTTTTGGAGAAACAATTTTACTGCTGATACTTTGATCAACTAGGCTGTAATCTTGACAAACCTGTCACATTTCTCAGTGTCCTTCCAAAGGACAGAGCTACTTTCATTAGTACATATATTTAGCTGTTAAATCTCCTTCCACTGAATTTCAATTTAACTCTTGCAATTTAAATTGCACAGACTCCACCTCAGACTAATGGCTTTAAAGTCTCCTAGGTCTCCTGTTACCCTTTTAATACAGCTGAAGCACCTTCTTTTAATCTTCTTGTGGTACTGATTCAGTCACGGCTACATTAACATAGTGCTCTCACATTACACCCTCAGTAAACCTCCCTTGCTTGCAGTCACTCACTCCTGGTGTCAGAAGTCAGTCACTGCTGCAACATCAACAAGAGGACACAGTACAGCTCCCCACTGAGCTTACAAAACCCCAGTTTTACAGGGGAATTGCTGTAGAAGCCTGTTCACTAATTTCACATCCTGACATGATTACCAAAATAATCTGACCTGCCCTTCAGGCCTAGAAGGATAAAGTAACTTGGCTGCAGCCTCCTAAGCAGGCTCCTTTCAAAGGAGCCCAGACTGAGCAGGTAATGCTCTTCAAATACAGCGAAAGTCCTGCTGGGGTACACCAGGCCTCTTGAACATTCAGCAGAAAGGGGATTCTGGAGAGGAAATGATGTCACCATCATTAGTTTTAGTGAAAACATCACAATGCTGTTTTCAACAAAAAGAAACGCATCCTCATTGCGTCCTGGAGAAAACCTACAGATTCACTGCAGTGACCTGTGACTGCATCTGCAGAGAACTTGATTTCTGGCTCAGCAACTTCATGCCAGAAAGAACAGAAAAGAACGTGACAACGCTGAGAAGATCCCGGTCTCCCACAGGCACTTTCACTCCAGAGATGACTGGAAAACCCTGCAGGTCCCAGTGGTTACCAAACCCAAGGGAAGTTTATGTGTACTCCAACAAGCAGAGGCAATTCATACAGCTCCCAAGCAGAAAGTATTATAAAGCAATAGCAATTAGCAATACCATGGTAATTATTAATTCAGACATAAGCCATCAAAGCAGAGCAACTGAACCCAGGGGCAAGCATGATGTCAGAAATATGGCACTGCAATGAAATCAGGAGTTCAAGGAGATCAACACAAAACCAGAGGGCAAACTCTCTTCAGGCTGGCTTGAGCAGAGATCTCCATGAGAAATATGAGGACTTGAGGAAAGTGCTCAGAGACCAGAAGACACAACACAGCAGCAGAAAAAATGCTGTGCTCTATTACAGAAAATGCAGAGAGGCTCATGGATACACCGGATCCAAGGAAAGAAATTTTAGATCATACAGACAGACAGACCTGCAGGAGGATGCTATGAGTCTCTAGGGATGCTTAAGACAGTAAACCACACCTATTTAACACCAACAAACCCCCAAAGTCTGTGATGAAAACAGTGGAAAAAAAGATAGGCTTTAAAAGTAACACACTGAGGCACCGAACTGCTACATGACAACACGATGGCTTCACAAATCCTTAAAAAAAATCCAAAGTTAAGACAACCCACAATAATAAAACTAATAATTCCCCACATTGCAGGGAATATTGGTATTTTTACTGAATGACTCCTGTGTCTTTGAGAAAGAGTGGGGAGAAGATGAGCACAAGGAAAGAGAATTATAATGGCTGGAAAAGATGAACAAACTGGGAAGATGCTGCAGAGAACAAACACCTAATGACCCAAATTGGTAACCTGGGAGCAATTTGGAGGCATTCCCTAGCCATAAACTGCCAAAATGGCTGACAATGCACAGGACAAAACAGGAGGCAGTGCTACTGTGATATCATTCAAATAAATTAAAAAAAAAAAGGCAGGGGTACATGTGAAAAAAGTTACACAACCCCATTTTTTACATATCTGAGCAAGATATTATTGTGCATCCTCTTCATGAGAACTGCAACAAAAAGCCTCAAACAAAAAATCCCAATACAACGAACAACAAAAAACTAAGAGCCACATACACTAAAAAACGTCCTCACACAAAGGAAACTGCTTTTTCATATTTTACCCATAAGAGGGATTGTGATTCAACCTGTATTTACTATGAAAGAAAGAACGGGCAAACAACTGGAAACCATTTCACAGCTCCTTTGTGAATTCTGCTCAAGAACAAGTGAAACAGAGTCAGTTACCCAGTAGGAAGGTGGAACTGGTGAAAAAGCTGCATGACTGATGAAATGTATCTATGCAGGTAGCCTCTTTCCTCTTTTGGAAGCACTGACAAGTAACTGCTTTAACTTGAAGATAGCAATTAAGAGAGACAATAGCACAAAACTCCTTTGAGAAAAGAAAACCTTAAATATATGATGAAAACTTGCAGGAGAACAATTCGAGTATTTATCATCTCCTCTACAATGGAACAGACTGGAATAATCATAAAAGACTCTGCAAATGCTTCTAAAAAAGTAACATCAGGAGAAAGGGAGCTAGGTCTAGAGATAAAAGGATGGGGCACTGAGAGAACACAGGAGCAGATAACAGAGATTGCCAAGTTTTCTGTCAAAGGGAAGATAACACTGGTTAAATCCAAAGAGACAAGGGAGGCACGAAGCACTTCAGTGCTGGGGCAGGATGGCACCAAGGGTCACCACACATCGCATTTGTCACGCCTGAGCACACTCACTGTTCCAGGAAAATTCAGCTGCATCAGAGGGGAAGACACGGGCAGCCTGTTGCAGCCTCTTGCCTTCAGCACCTCCCTGCATTTTCATAAAATACCCAGGAAGCAGTACTGTAAAAGCAACCTCCTGCCTCCCAAGAGAAAGCTGCACACAACAAACAAGAACTGGGCTGCCTACAGTGGAACTGAAACTACAGAAAATTGTAGCATCAGTTCCAAAAATATCCATCTTGAGGGATGCACAGGCATGGACAGCCAGTGGGAGGGTCCCAAAACCACCCCTTGAAGGGTCTTGTGCCAGTTGCTGAGGGTTTCCAGGAGCAAAGGTACCAGGGAAAACTGAAGGTAGCTTGAGGGTCGGCAGCTTCTCCAGCAAGGCAGAGCACAGAAGTATCAAGGAACGCAGTTTACACACGTGGGAATCCAAGCGCTTCACTGCTCCACAGCATGGAGAGAGACAGGAACAAGTTTTAACATTTGTAGCAAACAAGTGTTTGTAGGAGAATTGGAGAATAGCAAAATTCACACTTCACACCTATAGTCTGACTATTGATTGGGATTAAATGAAGATCAGATAACATGAGGTTACAGAACTGGAAGGTATCATGCATGTGACCTTTTGTCACCAGGATCAGGGTTCAGCAGAAATGAGATAGGAGAATTTGCTCTGGTATCAATGCCAGTATTAAGCTCATTTGATTTTCTCTATTCTCTGTACTCCCACAAAAAGGTTTTCCAGATCTACAACTGCTCAAACACATTTCCTCAGAGCATCGCAGCCCCTTACCACAAAAACGACTCAGTGAGTACCCAAACACAATGCTACCTAAATATCCATCTAGCACTTCCAACACTGTCACCTGGAAAATGCCTCACAACAGGAATATTAGAGGAATGGCCGTCCACACAAAACAGGAAAAGCAAGAACTGCATATTACTTCTTTATTTACTGAAGAATTGTATTTAACTTCAGATAAAACAACTCCTTAAAAAAAATAATCACACACTTTAAAAGGAGCAACTCATAAAGTGCCTAGGTAACCATCACATTAGATTTTACTGCTGTCTGTGGAAGAAAATGGAAATGTTCATTTCTGGTTGCAAACCACTTAAGAAAAGCCACACTGACTACACTATGCACTAGCCGAAGCCACATAAATCTTATATATCAGATATCCATCTCTATTACACTTAGAAGCACATGCACACGCTTTCTGTAACAGAGTATCTGCCAGTCAAAATGCACAGCCACAGCTTTAGAATGAGTTTCGGCTCCTGGATGAATGAGCCCATTGTGATGGCATGACTAACAAAAACTGAGGGGCAAACGCAGTGTTGGTAAAATTCAAAAACACTGCTGCAAGAACAAACTGCTGCCTGTGGTAAGCCAGCACTGTATTCCATAAACATCCCTTACAGTGCTGTCGCTGAGGAGCTGGATGTGAGCAGGAAAAGCTGCGCTGGAGAAGGGCACACAGCAGCCCTGCTGCTGCTCCATTCTCCCGGTCACTGCTGCAGTTCCAGACACAGCTGCCTCTGCAGCCCCACCACACACCGTGCTCCTGACCCATGGAATATCCCACATGATCGGCCCTCGGCAGGAGAACCATGCAGCCTCTCCACACTGCTGGGGACTGGTTTGCCCTCCTAGCCAGTGGCTCGTATCCTTTAAAAGTAAGAGATGGAAACCCACAAACCGATGTGCTGCCTTCCCCAAGTCCACAGAGGCTGAAGAACAGCAGCATGAAATGCAGACCAGCCCCACTTCCCCTTTAATACAGCATTCAAGTGTTGATTTTAACTATTTCAATAAGGAGCACGCTAAGAATACTCTGCTGTGGTACAAATCTCCAATTTCAGGAATTATGCCACCTCCACCATCCCAGCAACCTTGCAGCTGAATTTTCACCTTACAGCTTCAGCAAGCTGGGGAGCAAAACTGATGTAACCCATTGAAAACAACAACCAAACACTATTTTTATTTCCAGCAGTATAAGGAATGCTGCAATAACAGCATGACCTTGCATATTAAAATATCAGGATCTAGGTGATCTAACAGCAACTCGTTGGCCACGTAAGTGACCACAGTCAGGATAACTCTCCCAAGGTAGGTCACTCTCTACATGCCCTCATGTTCTTCCTTAAATATTCCCTGATGTCCACCAAAGGTGGGATATGGAGCCAGAAGGCTGTCTGACCCGATTAAGGCTGATTTTTCTGGACAAGAACCTTATCTTTGGGCATCACAACTTCTTCTGCCTGGACCTCCCCTCCTGCATGCTCAGATTCACAGCTGAGCATAAAAAACACCGCTGGAAAGTATTGGTAGACAGAGATTCTTTGCCTGCAAACCACTGTCTGAAGGCTCAACGTGAAGAAGTCAGAGAAGGTCCACTGAAAGTCAGTAAGAAAGGCAGACAATACAGGACAGCATGGAAGAAAAAAAAGATCACGGAAACACAGATATTTCAAAATGTGGAAAAGGAAAAGTGAGCTTCAAACAAGATTTTCCTACAATGTTACAAGTTTGAGAAACACTTCTGTGTGGAATATAGTACCTGACCCAAAAAGGACAGGGGGATGTGGGGGGCAGAAAGCGGGGGAAGGGCCAGAATCCCTGTAGGACTTCAGGAATTTCTGAAACAGGCTTCAGAAGCTGAATATAGAGAAAAATGAGGAAAGCTTGCCTGCCGTCCATTTTCAAATGCGTGAATGGAGAAATAAATGCCAGAAAATTTTTCGCAGACAGGATGTGCTTTCTCTATTTTTAGCCTGGCCCTCTCAATACAGCTGTGCTGTGTCTGGTATCCACAAAGCACCTGCCTGTCAGACCAAGCCAGCATTCTGCACTTAGGGCTTGCTCAGTGCTCACCACCAATCGAGCGTTTCCATTTGAGTAAAAGGCACTTGAGTGCCATTCATAATGCTGAAGAAGCCAGCAAGCCATCATTCGAGTGCCACTGGCCAAGAAGACATCCTCTCGGACAAACAAAATAGATATGCCAAATTTTTAAATGTTTTAAAAGCTGTCACTGTCACAGTTTGATCCACTGCACAGTCATGGAAACTGAGAGATCAACTCAGCGCCATTTTCAATTAGCAAGAGCTTGTCATAACATGAACAGAGTGACAGCATCCCAAAGGTTTACCTCCAGGGCACAAAATTAAATAGCTATTACCCAATAAAGGAAATCACATTTTAAAGCCTCTTTGGACATGACAAGTATCCACAGCTCTTTTCAAATGTTAATTTTGTCTATGAGAACAGAAAAACATCTCAGAAAATTTAGCAGAGAGACATCCACAATAGCTCATTTACTAGAAATGCACTGATAAGCACCTTTTTTTTTTTTAAATCTGGCTGCTGTATTGCTGAAGCACAGCAATTTGGTTTCAGCTACCCAAACCACACAGCTATTTTGATCATTACTTATTCTTCACACATTCAAAACACAAAGAACACCACCACACTGATTTAGGTGAAACTGAAAGGTTCTATCTTGACTCACAGTTGCAAAGGGCCAGGAAGCTAAGTCTACGTTGTGTATTGCATCCCCTCAAAATCTTGCAAGATGAAGGGTCCAGGTGATAAGCACCTTCTATTGTTAGTTTTTTTAGAAAGGCACACAAACGTTTTCCCACTATAAATACGCATAAAACGTCTAAAACGTTAACACAGCTGGCAAAAAGCCACGGCTAAACTCCTTCCAAGGGAGTCACGCGTGTCAGCTTCTCCCACTGACCCCTGAATCCGATTCATTTACGGGAAAGAGATGACTTTGACAGCCACCAGCTCCTTCCAAAAACGCAGACATCCTACCTGCAGGGCCCTGCTGTTCCACATTCGCTCTCTGACAGAATGATTCCGTGCCAGCCAATTTTTCCTTCGGGAGAACGCCCGCCTGTTCCAAAGCGAGCTGCACGCAGCAGCGCCCGGCTGCGAACACCAAACCCTCCCATCCTTTGCCGGCCAGGGCTGGGTCCGCCGGTGCCGCTGCCGCTACCGCTCCCTGGGCGGTTCTTGGCACCGGCAACCGAGGGCACGGCGGGGAAAGCCGGGGAAGCAGAGCCGAGCTGAGGGAACACCCCGGGCCCGCG
>JAHLSL010013021.1:296738-323908 GCA_025920805.1 Petroica traversi
GCCCCGGGGAAGGGCTGGGTGAGCACCGGGCCCTGCCGCCCGCAGGTGCCCCGCCGGGGTCAGGCTGCGGTGACCGGGACGGGAGATGCCGGCATCGCTGCTGGGCTTGGGTCCGTGCCCTCGCCCTGGGCGTCAGCTGCCGAGGAAGCCATTCAGGGTGCCCTTCCCAGGAAAAAAAGGGCTGGGAGTGGATGTCCGGTGCGAGGCCGTGCTGCAGGAGTGGTCTGTGGCAGCGTGCACCTGAACTCCGCAGAGAGATGCTAAAATTCTGTACAAGGGGAAGTTTTCTCTGAATGTGTTCTCATTTTTTCAGGAGTCTCCAAAGTCTACCAAAAGCACCACAAAGCCTGGCAGCAGCAGCAGCAGCAGCAGCAGTAGCGGGAAGGATGGTGGGGCAGAGAATTCAGAAGAGGTAAGGCTTTCACCTTGGGTACAGCAGTGTGCATGTGCAGCTCATCTTTGGGGAGGGATTAAATCTTTCACTTTAGCTACTTCAAGCTGTTCCACCAGATAACACATGTCACCAGGATCTTAAGAAGTCGGAGAAGGAAAATTGGCCCGAAGGGAACAATGACTATGGATGAGATCAGATGAGTCTCATACCCTACAGACTGCAAGAAGACATTTGGCACAAAGCTGAGGGCAAGTGCTGCTCACAGAGGTGTGCAGGGCATGGCATAGTTGGCTGCAGAAAGGGACAAGCCATGATTATCAAGGAGGTGGAAGCCTGACAGATGGGAGCAGCTTCCGTGCTCCTGTCAGAGCAAAGCGCCATAAACTCTGTTGTCACTTTGTGTCAGAGTGGGAGAGTAGTGAGAAGCAACAGGAAAAGATCTGTTCTTCTGAGGTGTTTTCTGGGGGAGTGAGATTGGGAAGTAATGGATAGGAACACTTGAAAGAATAAACTGCTAGCGACTAAACAGTTCTCCTTTGGTATAACATCCTTGTTGCTGAGTGCAGCATTCCTCACAAGAAGGCACAGTCTATTCCCAGATGTGCAGTCCCACTCTTAGTTTGGATGTTGCCAAGGTAGATACATTAGAATGGCAGAATACCATACTATGATAAGCTGTCCTTAAAATTAGTGCAAATTTGTGCTCAGTGGAACTTTTCTGGTAGTCCTGAGTTTGTCTGGCATTCAGGCAGTGGTTGTGGAATTTGAGAGTTGTCTCAGAAGGATGTTGTACGCATGTCTGAGGAAGCGTGCATGTATGTGTGGTTTATTTATTTTAATACTGCAGTTTGGCAAACAAGCTATGCCACTTCCACATCCATAGAAGTTGTGTGCTCTAGTCCTGTCTGGAGCACATTGCGCTTGTAACTTGGAGGGTTGGGCATGGGAGACATGTAGGGCTAATGAAGACTGGGAAGAAATTTGTAGTTCAGTGGCATGGTTGTAGTCAATGTTATTTTAGAGTCTACTCCAAAGCACAGATCTGCATTGCAGAGCCTGAGAGGCTCATAGAGTGGCCTACTATGAACTACTCAGTTTTGTGCTTGTGCCTACCAGCCGTGTGGCCAGCAAGGAATCAGAGTCTAACTTCGTGTGCCTTGGAGCAGGCAGCTGTTTTGTAGATCCTTCATTCTGTCCTTTGTCCATTTTATTTTTTGTATACAGCTGGAAACAGCTTGGTGGAGAGCTGTCTGCAGGCTCCAAGGAAGTGAGAGAACTCCTGGGTTGGTATTACGTGGACTTAGCTTTTATTTATGTGGCACTCTTTGCTGAGTTCACAGCTCTGGAAAGATGTGGGAAAGTTTGGGTCTTGCAATGGATAGCCAACAAAGCAGGTCACTTTGATGTGGCCATCCAAGTCAGCAGTGGGCCGTGGCACTGCTCTCCTGGTTACAAGTGGTGCAGTAAGAAGGGAAGAAGGTCACAGGCTGCAAGCTTCTCCCTGTGACCTGAAATGGCATGTAATATTTGCCTGGGTGCAGAAGAAACTTAGAAGTGTTGTGTCTAAACTTCCCTCCCACAAAACATACCCAGCCACTTCCTCATACTCCAGACGAAATCCAGCCCTCCTTTAAGATGGAAAGCTGGGTCTCCTTTGATCATAGGAACAGAGAGCAGAGCAGAAAGGAGACACTTCTGCAGTGTGTACTGCCACAGGTCTCTTCTTCCTTTCTCTGTTGAGCCTGCAAGTGAAGTTTATTCCCTCTTGGTGCTTTCCTGTCTCTGGAGTACTCTGCTGCAGAATGGAAGAGAGCTCTTTGCTTGATAAGAAGAAATGTATACCAGTTTGAATGCGATTTTCTTGCTCTTCAGGAAACACAAAAAGGTATTTTGACTTTCACATTGTGTGAGGAATTAGGTAATGTGTGCTGGGAGCAAAACTCCTTCCTTGTGTCAGAAGCAAGAGGTGGTTTGACTTGTGAAAGGCTGGGAGTGGTATTGTCTGGTGGGGTTGATGGGCTGAGCCCAGCCTGGATACTTTTGCTGCCAGTGTGTGTTTCATGTCCTGTGAATTCCCCTGTGGAGTTACAGCTGGTTGGTTGCCTGTTCTGGGGTGAAAATTTGGTGCACTGAAGAGGTCTTTCCTTTTTCTTCGTATCTCAATAGATGCTTATTGGGCTTGCAGCAGGAGAGCAGCATTTGGGTAGCCCTCTTCCAGTTTGTGCTTTCCTCTCTCACACTGTGCTCCATGGAGCTGGGGAAGGAATCAACTTTAATTTATCCTGGTACCAGAAAGTTGTGACTTGTTTTGCAGACAGCTTGTCGGGCGGGTGGGATGAGTAAAGCTTGTTGCAGAGCAGCTCTGTTTTGATGGATTTGGACAAATGCAGTGGACAAGGAGCTCCTATGGGGATCTCTGTGGAGGGAGATGACGAGGGTAGGAGTCAGTCCAGAACCCCCTAAGCAAAGTGCTTTGTTGTCTGCAGCAAAGGAGCTTTTAGTGGAGCTGATCTGATAGGTTGAAAAGCAGGCACATCCACAAGGGAAGGCAAGTGTTGGATTCCCTCTTAAGTACTGGGGTACTGCAGTGCTCTTTTAGTTTTACTCCAAGATGAGCATCTGTCTGATGTGAATAGCCAGCAGAGCTTGGGCAGCCCCTGGCTTTGGGGGGGCAGTTTGCTTCGGATGAGACAAGGAGCAGTGGAATAAAACCTGAGAGCAGGGAGTGGGAAATGAAAGGTGTGTTTATTTCAGTCCCTCTGGAGCATGATGAGCATGCGAATGCAGAGAATTTCTGTGTAGCTATTTAAAGAGAAAAAAGAAATAATGTCAGAGATCAAGGCAGCATTGAATGAGAGGATGAGAAAGAGTTACTCCTCCTGGCCAGAAAGACTGGGAGAGGCAGCTGGGTGGGGAAGAGAGTTAATGACCTGGAAGTGGGAGCAGGCATTAGCAGCAGTAAAGAGGGGAGTTGCTCTGCAGCCTCAAGGGCAGTTTGGAGCCTTACTGATGAGATTTGCAGCTCTGGGACAGGGTGCACCTTTTCAGTGAGCTGCTGTATTTTCATGTTTTGTACATATCTCCATGGGGCTTGTTACTGCAGTACCTGGAGTTCATTATTCAGAGACAGGCATTACAGTGTGTTCATGTTACTTCTGAGGCAGAGAGCCTCATTTTAATAGGGAAGCTGTGTAACAGCAGACAAAGAGAGCAGGTACTGACTTGAGGGATGGGAAGGGAAGAGTCATCTGAGGAGGAGGAGCTGAGAGCAGATCTGGGCTGGGAAGCTTAGCAAGCAGGGGATGCTCAAGGGACCAATGAAGCAGAAAGGGCTTCCCGAGTGATGCACCCAGCTGCAGTAGGAGTGCCTGCAGAGGTGAGGTCATGCACGGGTAGGGGAGTGCAGGAGACTCTAGCACAGCTCATGGTGGCTGGGGGAAGAGGAGCTCTGTTCTCTGGGCTGAAGAAGAATGGCACAGAGCAAGCTCAGGGCCTGGGGCACATTGACTTGTGCAGGCAAGTTCCTAACAAGGAGAGGTGGTGGGAACTGGTGGGGAGGAAGTGCTCTGGAGCCAGGGAGCCTCTGTGTGAGAGTTCTAATCCGGTTTCATTTGGGGCTGGCCTGTCCTGTTGGCACAAGGAGCTGCTCCACTGCAGTGGGGAAAGTGGGGCTGCCCCACTATGCTTTGTGCTCCTCTCTGGTCGCTTCAACTCGTGCAGTGTAACATCCACAGCAGTGTCTCCCAAGCTGTTGGCTTTGCTATGGTGTGTGAGTCCTGCTTGTCAGGAGAGGACTGAGCCTGCTCAGGTACAGGAGTGCCTGCAGCCATGGAGTGATTGGCTGGTGTAGGTGTCAGAAAAAGAGTCAGTACATGAAGAGAAAAGCTTTCAGGTTCAGTAGACTGCTGCATTTTCAGAGATGGAAACTTTAGAGAAGGAAGTGTTAGTAAACTTAAAATAAGCCTCTACTGATTCATGTGGCTGAGGTAGGAGGTATTGAAAGCAGCAGGACAGCAGGCCTGCCATAGGAAGGACCTCCTGAAAGTAGAGATTCAACTTGATACCAGAAAGTGCCTGTACAAGCAGTCCATCATAAACTTCTGAGCACTGCAGCATGAGTGTATCTGACCTCCAGAACCATCAGGTTTTCTCTAGCAATCTCGGTTGTGTGACTTTTGCATGTGTATGACTGTTTCTCAAATAGTTGGCAGCTAAACATGAAGCTATGTTTTGCCTCTCTTCCTGAAGACTGTAGACTGCTGAAAACTGGTGGCAAGGACTTTTCCAGCCCCCTGATGCAGCCTGTTCAAATGCAGTAAATACACCATGCTCTGAACATTTGGCTGTGGTGGTTTTGGTTGGATGAGGAGTGCACAGGCATGTCCCATCAGCTAAGACGGCCCATGTGTCTTTCTTCCTTCAGTGTTACCTGGTAGGCCACCAGTGCATCTCCTGTTTCTCTCGGTACCATCTTTTCTCTGTAGTGGTTCAGCATTCAGATTTTTCACTTCTTCCCTGTGGAAGTAGAGTGATGCAGAGTCAAGGAACCCCAAAGGCATCTGGACAACATTTTGAGTGGCTCACACTGCCATGATACCGAAGTATTCAGGGTAAGGAACGAAATTCCCAGTCTTGGAAGCTGGCCAGCAAGGCTTTGTCCTGACTTAACTGAGGAGAGACCACTGTTTAGGATAAGTTGCCTCCAGTTTGTAGTTTGGGCCTGCTTTGTTTGGCAGACACTGCTGTTTTTATCACAAGCTCATCTGGCTCCCTCCTCTCATCATGGGACAACGCTGCTCTGGGAAGGGAATCAAAACAAATGTAAACTGTAGAGTTCAAGTCTTGTTGTCTCCCCCAACTTTAGCTTGGAGTTGAGCTTGAAACAGAACCACTCAAGATCTCCTTCAAAGACAGCCAGACCAGAAGCAAAGTCTTTCTGATTTCTCATTCAGAGTAATGACTTGCAAAAAATTTGATGTTTTGTATTGGGCCCTGTTTTCCACAGGGAAACATTTGCATTTGCTCTATAGATCCCAATCTGTAGAGCAGCATCTCCTTGTAGGCAGCTTTCCCTGTCCCCACCTTGCTGCTTTCCAATGTGCTGCAGGTGCAGTAACTCTTGCTCTTGAGCTGCAGTGCTGTGCTGCACCTCTTTAGAAACCAGTTCAGGGAAAGGACTGTGCAGAGCAGCTGCAGCTCAGCCAGTCCTCACAGGAAGGGTCTGGCCATCTGGAGGATGGAGAGCTCTGCTGAGCTCCTGCACTTCCTCAGAACACTGCTGGTCAGTGTTCTGATGAGGTGTACATTTGTACCACTGTGCTCTATATGGCAGCTGGGAATTATGGGGAAAGAAGGTTGTGATGTCCAAGGATTTCACTCAGCTCTGCTCCCCATCCATTGTGCTATTACTGTTGTATCCTGAACAGGTTCATCCTGCAGCTCCTTGGCTTCACGTACCAGCAGGAAGGAGGTGGCTCACACACACAGCCAGGGTAGGCTGGGTGCTGTCTCCAGCTAATCCCTCTGCTTCCTGGCAGGATGTTGCCCTCTTTTGTGCTGAGTTTTCCACAGGCTGGGTCTGTGTGAAATTGAAGGGTCAGTTATTGAGTCATTATGGTCCAAGTGGGACTTGAACCAGCAGAGCTTGAGCAAGGTCGGAAGAGAGCTGAGCTGAGCAAACACTGGCTTGGGTTTCTGATCACATGCTAAACGTGAGAAAGTGCCTCTGTTAGTGCAGTTTAAGAAGAGTACAGTGGAAGAGGAGAATGCAGGCATTAGCTTTGTGTGGCTAAAAGGAGTGATGTGGAAAAAGCCCATCTACAGAGGTCCAGTCAGCAGTGAGGCAGACAGAGATGGAGAGAGCAGCCAGGATGGGTTGGGAGAGCCCACAGCCTGGGAGCTAAGGTTGAATATGTTTGTATATATGGTCCATGAGGTTTGTAGGTGCTCCTGGAGCATGAAGGCAGCAATTATTTTAGTGGTCTTCACTACTGCCTTTACGAGGCCATTATGACTGTTCTGTTCAACACACTGCTTTGCTTCTTCCCAGGTGACTCCCTGCACAAGGACAAAGAAGCAAACTGCTATTTTTCAAAACTTGCTTGTTGTGTGTTGTACAGAGTGCTGCAGAGACAGCAGCACTTCGAGATTTCTGTTTGGACCACAAAAAGTTCTTATTTCTTCTTCATATAACTTGTCACAAGATGTGACTTTGCTCTCCATATCCATAGCACTTGCTGTGCTGAGAGGCTCTGGTGTCTTTGTGGTAGCTTGCAGACATGAGTAAAACTAATGTTTCCTTTGCAGGTATGCTGCAAAAGCAACCAGCAGCTCTAGAGCTGGCAGGAACACGAGATGCACTCAACTGCAAGTGCAACAGTGAAAAACCTGCCCGGTTTCTTCATTCCAAGAAGACACTGAGTTGTTTTACTCTCTTCCTCCTCAGCAGGTCCAGCAGCCCCAGCAGCCACAGCAGCCTCAGCAGCAGCCCCAGCAGCAGCAGCCAACTTCGAATAAGCGGCCCAGTAACAGCGCTCCCCCCCCAACCCAGCTGAACAAAATCAAGTACTCAGGGGGACCCCAGATTGTGAAGAAGGAGCGCCGGCACAGCTCTTCCCGTTTCAATCTGAGCAAAAACCGGGAGCTGCAAAAACTCCCAGCCCTTAAAGGTAAAGAGACAGTGGGGTGGGAGTGACCGGCATGATAAGCTGCAGTTTCTCCAGGCAGAGTGCGGTGGTGTAAGGGCTCTTTCCAAAGCAACTCTTCCAGTGTCCAGCTAGTTCTATGGGCAGTGCAGCAAGGATGGTTCTGGGAACGGTGTTTGGCTTGTTGGCAGGTAGAGAATTGATGAATGGCCTAAAATAATCAGAGTATTCTCAATGCAAACTTCATACTTACCTTCTCATTTGAGCTGTTTAAACCCTTGTGCTTCTGTGAACTGAGGATTGTCTCAGATTCTTCAGCAGGTTGTGCAGGAAGGTGGTGAAGTGCAGAGATCTTGGTGCAGACTGTTCTTGGTTCCTACATCCACCCATTTCTGGGGCAGGACCAGGCTTCCTCCTCATTGTGTTTCCATTGCAAATTATGATAGTGCAATTGAACCTGTCCATGTGAGGGCAACTTGGCATTGCACTTAGTGTGCATTACATTGCAATTAAACAGGAGTATGGACAAGGAGAAAGCATTTTCAGCAGTCATTGAGCCGGACCCATTGCTGATGTTACTCAGGGGCACAGACAAGCCTTTGAGGAAGGGCAGCAGCCTTGCATCTCAGTAGCATTTTGCAAGCAGGAGGTAAGTTTGTGTCATTGGTCAAGGCAGTGTTTAGTTTCCAGTTGTATCAAAAAGAGAATCTGTTAATGTACAGCTCCTGCCACCCTGGCCCCTCTTTTCTGCCCTATTCTCTGGCAGGAGGGCTAGGCTACAATGTGTGCTGCCCAGCTCCCTCTGTGTCTCTGGGGTGCAGGACTGGCTGTCACTGGTCTGTGATGGGAGCTGGTTCTTTTTCAGTGTATTCTGTACAGGAAAAAGATCAGTGCTTATCAGGTTAGAAACTGCTACCACATTTGAAATCCCCTCCTGGGATAGTTACTTCAGAGGCCTTGCAGTCTCTCTGCCTCTCTTGTCCCATGTCCATAGCAGGGATAACACTGCCTCTCCCTCTTCCCCTCCAACTGTTCAAGGGGGATGTGTTGGGGAAGGGAAACCACAGGGAGCAAAGCACAGTGGTTCCTGGGGAAACCAGGAAGATGTTCTGCATGTCTCCAAGGACAGATGTCCCTGCTTTCTCTGACAGATGCTCCTCCACATGAACGAGAAGAGCTTTTCATCCAGAAGCTGCGGCAGTGCTGTGTTCTTTTTGACTTCATCTCTGACCCCCTCAGTGACCTGAAGTTCAAGGAGGTGAAGCGAGCAGGTCTCAATGAGATGGTGGAATACATCACACACAACCGTGATGTCGTCACCGAGGCCATCTATCCTGAAGCTGTTATCATGGTAGGGCATGGAGCCAGTTTTGGTGTGGCTTGTGTGCCAAAGAAATAGGGAAGTGTGGGAGGAGGAGGGGATAGGGATTTGTCAGTGAGGAATGTGACCCCAGTCCTACCCATTCCTTATCTACCGACCTCCAGAAAGTGAAGTGTGTGTGGGGGTGGTGGAGGTGACAGTGCCTGCTGTGGGAAGAGGTGGAAGCTCTTGTCTCCAACACTTGGGGAGGTCCAGTGCAGACTGTAACCCTACAGCCTGCAGGAAGGGATCAGCGTGTGAGCACAGCTGTGACAAATCACAATGTGTTGTACTGCAGTGAAGGATTTGCTGTGTGGAGGACCATCATGAGGTGTCATTCATGCACTTTTTCACTCACCTCAGTTTTCAGTGAACCTCTTCCGGACACTCCCACCATCGTCCAATCCCACAGGAGCAGAGTTTGACCCTGAAGAAGATGAGCCTACATTAGAGGCTGCCTGGCCACATCTTCAGGTGAGGAGGGGTTGGGGGGTATAGATCTGGTGAATTTACCTCCAGGATGTTGAGAGTCCATGTAGAGCTGGAGCCTGCCAGCCCTGCCACTGCTGCTTCTCCAGCCTGCAATGGTTGCTGGAGAAAGACCAGGCCTGCCACCCAGGGGTCAGAGTGGGTTCTTAGGCAGTGAAGGAAGCAAGGGTGTCCTGGGAACTGGCTGATGCCTGTCTGCAGCATTCACCTGCTGATGGCTTTAAGACACACTAGGTGAAAAGGATTTGGAAAGTGACAGTGAGCATAGTTTAGCAGAGCTCAGCAGTGGAAGTCAGGGGGAAAGCTCAAGGCTTTCACAGGGACGTGTTGTCAAGCACACAAAGGCAGAAAAAGGCAGGTACTGCAGAATGAATATACAGAAAATACAGAGAAGAAATAAGCTGTCGTTCTGCAGCAGTGGTTAATCACTCCTCACTGCTGCAGTTGACACAGGGATGTGAGCATTGATAGAAATAGCGAGTCTTCAGCACCAGAGTGCTATGAATGCTAGGCAGCATTTGTTTCTCAGAATTGAGTCAGCAGCAGCCAGAATGGATTTGTAGCAATAGAATGCTGAGCTTTTTGGTCAGTACCTCAGTTTTTTCTTTACTGCTGCCCTTGGCAGCTGTGTCCTACCTGTGGGTGCATAGTCCTATCATTCCCTCAGTTCCAAAGTCAGACCTTTCAAATGCATCGGTCTTGTTTGACCTAGTGGCCCCTCAGAACCACTAGGAAGGATGGATGAGAGTGGACTCATCCCTCTCAGAGAACAGCAGGACCAGAAGTTGATGTTTCAGCACTGACAGCCTTCTTAAAGCAAGATGCCCTTTGTTTGTCAAGTGGGACACAGCATGCAGCTCTCCTGGCTTAGTGAGGCCAAGCCAACCTTGAGTCAGAACCCAGGAGGCAGAGGACACTGCATGTTTTCCTGGGGTCTGTTTCATTTCTCTGCTCTGCTCTTCTTCCTTGGCATTTCTCAAGGACATCCCATCTCTGGAGGTTTCTGATCTCTCTAGGGATGTGGGCTGAAGATGTGAGAAGAGTTTCCCAGGCCTAGAGTCTTAATCTGAGTAGGGGGATGTTATCTTTGGGGGGACCTGAGGTGATGAGATCTCATGCAGATTTAGGTGGTTATGTGCCACCAGAGACCCCTGCCCATGAAAGCAAGGACAGCTGAGTTGATCCCACTGGGTAAGGAAACACTGGGTTTTTGCTCCTGTTTGGGCTTCCCAGGCTTTTCCTGAATCCTTAAGGAGAAGGAAAACAAAAAATCAGAAGTAAACACTGGTGAAAGGACAGGGGGATTTCTAAGTAATCTCTCCTTTTCCCCCCACAGCTGGTGTATGAGTTCTTCCTCAGGTTCCTGGAATCACCTGACTTTCAACCAAATGTAGCCAAGAAATACATTGACCAGAAGTTTGTGCTATCTGTAAGTAATTGTTGCCCCTGCCACTGTGCACCACCAGATTTTGGTGCTTGATGATGTGACTTTTCTTTATTTGTCTTGAATGAGAAGACAGAATTTTCTGTGCAGAGCAAGACTGTGTGAGCTGTAATCACTGGAACTCAAAACTCATTATACAGGTGGAAAGGGGCACGGGGGCCTTGCAGGGGAAATCTGGGGACGTGCAGCCTTGTAGAATGTGCAGGCCATCACTGTGCTTCTGAGGGTGAAAGAAATGATGATGGTTCCAGCTTGTGACTAGGAGGTCACATGTTTCAGGGAGATGACCATTGTACTTAGGGTGCTGAAGGCATCACTCAACTAAAAGAGCTGTTTTTGCCAAACATAAGCAGTGCCTGGTGGTGGTGGTAGCTCTGCCCAGACAGGGAATATGCAGGCACTGACTGAATTTTTCTCTCCACAGCTGCTGGATCTCTTTGACAGTGAAGACCCCAGAGAACGAGACTTCCTGAAAACTATTCTGCACAGGATCTATGGGAAGTTCCTGGGTCTGAGAGCATATGTGAGGAGGCAGATCAATAATATATTTTACAGGTGAAGTCTTTCTTAGTACCATTTAGACTCCCTGTCTCCAGCATTTTTCCTTCCTCTTGTTTATCAAACACTGTTTCCAGCATTTGGCAATCATTTCTCATCCTTCTCTTTAGGTTCATCTATGAAACAGAACACCATAATGGGATTGCAGAGCTACTGGAGATCCTGGGAAGGTAAGGCCACTTCTGGAAGAGCTAGTGTGTCTTGTGAGGTGAGAGACACTGTATTTCTGCTGGGTCAAAATTTTAACAAGATTTTAATTTGTTTCCTCTCAGCATAATCAATGGGTTTGCTTTGCCTCTAAAGGAAGAGCACAAGATGTTCCTCATCAGAGTCTTGTTACCACTGCACAAAGTGAAGTCTCTCAGTGTGTACCATCCACAGGTGAGAAGTGCTTCAAGTTCCAGGGCAGATTGGGATTTTGCAAAAGCTTATAGCTGTTTTAAGCTCTATATATTCGTATTAGTTTATAAGCTAATTGTTAATAGCTACTCACCTGGCCACATTACTGCATTGTCCAAAGTTCTGCTGTGAGATGTTCTGGGCTCTGCATTAGTCCCATACTGTAGTGGTTGTCCTATTCTTGTAGTGTGTGGGCCTCTGCCACTGGATGATAGGAGGGTGTCCTGACACTTCCCACTGACTTAATGCTGTGGTGTGCTTTGTCTTCCTGTGCTGGAAGCTTGTGAAATGTTGGGGGCCTGCTGAAACCAGAGTAAATTTCCTAGCTGCAGTCATCAGCCTGTGCATGTGGTGTATCAGCTATCAGTCACCACTAAGATATGTGGAGAAGTTGGCTTGCTAGTCTGCTAGATTGGTTTAGAGATTAATTTTTTCCAATTTTGAGTACGTAACAGAAGAATAGAGAAGATCAGAACTTGGGATAGGAAGTGAAAAAATATGACTACTAAGTAGAGATGTCTGTTCTCTCAGCCCTGTTTCTTTGGGGCAGGTCTTTGTGTCAGTCAGGTTTGTTCCTCCCCATTGTGTGCAGCTGTGCTGCATCTGAATGTATTGGCTGTGGACTACTCTAAGTAGTTTTATCCTTTTAAAAACTACTGACTGAAGCTTTATCCTTTAAATTGCACAAATGTCCAGAGCTCAGGCCCTCTCTGCTTGGTCTTAAAGTCTTTATTTGCCATCAGAAAACTGGATTCGTTTAGAGCTGCAACATAATGGGCATGGTGTTACTTCCAGCCTAGGGGGTGGTGGCACTTTAATCTCAGGTGCACTTGAGGAAGCTCTAATCTTGCCATGTTTTTTTCCTACAGCTGGCATACTGTGTGGTACAATTTTTGGAGAAAGACAGCAGCTTGACAGAGCCAGTGAGTAACCTTGCTTCACTTCTCTGTCGCAGTCAAATCCCAAAAAGCTTCTCAGCTTCTTTAGAGCAGCCTTTTTTCACCCTTGCTGTAAAGAGGCTGGGAGGCAGTGGTGTTGTTTACTGGGTTTGCCTGGCTCCCTGGGGGCAGAAGGGGCTTTACTGCTCATGTGCAAGCCTTTAGCATTCTCTCCCTGAAAGCTTCAGGAAGGTGGGCTGTGATCTTCCTTTGTGCTTCAGATCTTGGTGGAGCAGAAGGAACAGGATACAAAGCTGTTCTTCCAGGGCAGAGCTTCTGGCTAATGAGAGATTTTGCAGAGACAAAATACATGACCATCTGATGGAACCAGAGCTTGTGAGGGCCCTGAAATAGTAAGAGTCCCCTCCAGACTGCTGGAGTTGGCTGCAGAATTGTGGGGATGAGGTTAGGAACCTGGGACACAAAGTCTGCTTAGGCATGCCACTGTTCCTTGATGAAAGTATTCCTATTCCAGCTTTAGCATCAGTTTAACATCAGTTTAGCTACCTTCATAGAGGTAAGTCACATTGTAGACACATTTGCCTTCAGGATATAGTGCTAGGAAACAGCAGGTTCTAAAATGTGAGCAGTGTAGATGGAGACCTCACGTATTCTAGTTACTGGCTGCACGGACCTGCAGTGTTAACCAGGCTAAATGCCAGCTTGGCAGAGGGTGCAAGAAGGAGACAAGTGTTCCTCCACCCACTGCAGGCCAGGAAATGTCTTCGACAGAGCTGAGCTTCACAGGCTCAAAACAGCAGATGGGCAGAGAACACATACTTCTGTCACTGTAGCAGGGAGCACCAAAAGTGTGAGTTTTAATGAGTAATGCTGGCTGAGGTCGTTCTGTTCTCTGGCTGAAATGTGTGTGCTCATGGTGAGCCTGCCTGTGCTGGGTAGAAGCTGGTCAGCTCTTGTCAGCTTTCTGGCTCCACAGCTCTGACACCAGCAGTGCTGAAGCAGACCTCCTAGCTTTTCCTTTAAACATGGGTGCTCCATTTCCTTTGTTCCCAAAAGGCTGCTCTGAAACAAACCTCATAAAGTAGCTTCCTGATCGTGCTGAGTGCTTCCTGTGGCTGACATCCAGTCCAACAGCCTCCTGCCAAAGCACCTCAAAGGGTGAGGGAGAAGAGAGAAATAGAAATCTGTCAATGTTTCTAGGCTTCACTTTGCAGCTTATTCAGATAGTAAAGCTCTGTAGCTCACCACTGTTTCCTGGATAACGGTTTGGTAGCTCCTGGATTACAGACCGAAGTCTGGCTTGGAGCTTGTGGAAAGCATTAGAATGACCCAATTTCATTACCTTCAGTGGATGTTGTGATGTGTCTCAACCAGGCATACCAAGGCCATATTGCCACAGCTTGCATTCTGTTGAAGCACCTTGCTTATGAAGGTTTTGAATAGACCCCCAAGATGACTGGTGTTAATTGAAGTCTGGAAGAATTACAAGGCTTGTGCCTCAGCAAGAGTCTGATTACACTGGGTCCACACTTGCCTGAAATGGGCCTCCCAGAAGCTTGCTCAGCAAGGCTTGACATGGTAGCCCCTGGCTTAACAGCAGTCTGAAAGACTGCCAGGTGAGCAAGGCCTCAGATGTGCTCAGTAAGAGCAAACACAGACTCCACACACCTCACACCACCTTAGTTGTAGGTGAAATTGCTTCTGAGTCACTGAAGCCAGCTCTTGCCTGAATGAGAGACATGAGTAATGACAAACACTGGGGATAATGAACTGCTGGCTTCTCAAGCCTTGAGTTGGCAGAAGCATAATGCTCAGATATTTCTAATCCTGCTGTTGCATTGCCCACTACTCTGCTGGTCTGAACTTCCTCTCAAGTGCTGGCTTTAGGATCAGGTAGCTGAAGTACAGAGGTTTGAAAGGGAAGTTTCTGTGGCCAGCTCTGTTGACTCTAGTCTCCACAGAGTAAGCATTTCTTCTTCCAACAGAGTGAAGGTCTGCAGCACCTTGGATACTGCCTTTACAGTGTCTAGAAGCAGATGGGTAGGACAGGAGGCAGTATTAAAAATAAATAAATAAATCTAGTGAGATACAGCCCTTCCCTAATCTTGTAAGCAATAGTTCTACTGAGCCAGAAGTTATATCTGTATTGTCATATTTAATTATAACCATTAGATGAAAACTCCATAAACTTGTCTGTTCTGTTCTAGAGTCTGTTTGGACTTTGAGTCTCTACTAAGTCTTGCAAGAATGAGTTCCATAATGCAGTTACTTTGTGTGAAGTAGTATTTCCTTTTCTTGTCCCAAAGTCATCCATTGCTTTATTTATTCAGTGCTCCTCAGTGTTCAAGCTCTGTAGTGTTTTGAATGATGACTCTTCAGAGACCTTCTCCATGGCATTTCCAATTTTATTAGTTGGTCTTTCATGGTTACTTGGCACTGTCTGCCAGCTGCTGCCCACTCCAGTTTGACCCTTCTGTATTAAACTACATTTGGGGGATAAAAAGTGATTCTAAGCTTTGTGCTTATAATCTGAACTCTTAGCAGCCTGGGCAGAGCTGCTGCCATGAATATAACTTGGCAGAATTTGGGCTTTTTCTTCTTTCTTCCTGGGTCACCCACCCTGACTTTCTGAGAAAGTCTGTTCTGTTACTTCCTCCCCTTTGCTGTTGTGACCAGACACTTAAAAATTTATTTTGCAGCTGGTGTTGACTTTGAGCCTCTAACACTGTCTCTGCACCCTTCCCACCCAGGTGATTGTGGGCTTGCTGAAATTCTGGCCAAAAACTCACAGTCCCAAAGAGGTGATGTTTTTAAATGAGCTGGAGGAGATCCTGGACGTGATTGAGCCATCTGAGTTTGTGAAAGTTATGGAGCCTTTGTTCAGGCAGTTGGCCAAATGTGTCTCCAGCCCACACTTCCAGGTAGGTTGCAGCTCAGGGAGGGGAGAGAGCATTCACTTGTAATCCACTTGACATATGAGGGTGACACCACAGATTTTGGGCTTATATTTTGCACATGAAGGTGTGACCAGGGTGAGTACTGGGGTAACTTGGTGAGAAGCAGTGAGAATCCTCACCACAACCACAGCACAAGCTTATCCAAAGAGAAAACAGAGTAGATCTGTGGAGCCTCTCCTGCTGCTCTGTGCTATTCAGCACCATGTACTGCAGCAGGCTGGGGCTGGAGCGCAGGTGCTCTGCCACCTTCTGTTTGGCTAGCAAGGACAGAGGAGATCCATCCATGGTCACCCTGTTGAAGTGAAACCAAGCACTCTGCAGTACTGGAGAGAGGCCAACCAAAGAGACTGTGCAGGGAAGGTTCTTTGTTTTATTCTGGCATAGGTAGTAAAGAGTGAGCAATACTGGAGAACTGCTGGAGTCTGCGTCTTCCTTCTTTCCACTAAGGGAAACTGGTTTGTAGTAGCTGCCTGATATAATCTTTGTGGATGGTACTCTTAAGGTTTAAAATGTCCAGGGTGGTAGAACCTGCTGGTAGCTCCTAGCAGGTCTTCTTGGCTCACTGTTTCAGGCTGCCTTGAAGAGTGCCCAGGAAGAAGGCAGCTTGGTAGTGAAACACATGGTTGGCCCAGATATAGGTGGAGTGTTAAAGAAGAAATGACACAGCCATCTCCCAAGTGAGAATGACTGCACAGTGAGACAGGCTGGCTTCAGTCTGTCTTTTCGTATAGACAGGGACAAAGTCATGTCTTTGCAAGCCAAAAATAAGGTCAGTCTAGGTCACACATGTATGTAAAAAATTAGTTTCCTGTGAAGAACTAAGGGAGAATGATGGAAACCAGCTGGACGTGGAATACTGGTATAGTGATGGGAACCAAAGGACTAATGTGGCCTTTGAGTGTGGAGGGAGCTACCAGAAGGAACTAAGGATCTTGGGAAAAGTAGGGTAAAGGGTGAAGGAGAGACATCCTGCACTTGGAAGCAGCCCTCATCTGCTGCCAAACTCTGAAAAAAAATACTGAGAAACCTGGAGAAGGTGCAAACACTTTAGAGCCTAAGAGAATTAGGGTTGTCCCATACAGTCAGGCTGAACAGTCTACAGCTTGTTTGAAAAGCAAAATTAGGAATTGACTTCTTGATAAGTCTGAACACTTTGCTGTGAGTGAGTTTTCTCTGTGTGGATTGTGTGTTAATCTAGCAGAAAAAGGCTTAACCAGACCTTGAGAAACAAAAGCTAGGTAAGTGAACACAAAGTGAATTTCACTTCATTTACTTGTGTGGAGCAACATGTTAAGGGGATATAGCAAGTTCTGCATTATCTGAAATATAAAACTGAGTCGGGATGTCTCTTTTCCTAGGCTTTTAAGCCATTCTCAGGCTAGTACTAAATGCAGAAATTAGCCTGCATTGTCTGTCACTGTGTGGAAACTTGTTAAACTTGTTTGTCTTGTTAGAGCAGGGTGGCTGCCCCAAGATTTTCCATATTTTCACCCTTGCTGGTGAATTGTGGGACTGGTGACTAAAACGTGCTTCAAAGCCCTGAGAGACTCTGTTGTGGGAAAGCTAGGGAGGAATGGAACTCTACAGAGGAGAGTCTGAGGAAATGAAGGAGCTTTGGAGCTAATCTGAATTGGGACCTGGAGTAGATGACATTACTGTCCTTTAGTGTTGTGTAAAGGGGTTTGGAGTCATCAGTGTACTGACGGTAGGCTTGTCTATTCAAGAAGATGGGGTTTTTTCAGACAAGTGACAAGTGTCTGGCAGAGCTAAGGCCAAGGAAGGATGAATGACCTCAGAAAAGTTCATGAAGGTCATCCCTGTGCAGTGGGGAAGCTTGGCTGGGTGGTGGCTTCCCTGTGCACCTCAGGTGTTTCTGGAAGGAGCCTCTTCAAGGATGGCTTTGTCTCCCGCTGCAGGTGGCAGAGCGAGCGCTGTACTATTGGAACAATGAATATATCATGAGCCTGATCAGCGATAATGCAGCCAAAATCCTCCCCATCATGTTTCCAGCACTCTACAAGAACTCCAAGAGTCACTGGAACAAGTAGGTCTTCCCCCATGCCCTGACACTTGCTGGATTGTTTGACCCACTGGCAGTCTTGGGGCGTGCTGCTGCAGTGCAACAATGCATGGTGCTTGGTGGCACCAGCTGCTGAGCTTGGGGGATTATTGGTGGTATCAATGTGTATCATGGAAAAGGAAGATTTCCTCAACCCTCAGAGTTTGATTTGTCTGTCAGCACCCCAGGAAAACCGAGACCCTTGTGCCCAACCAGTCTGCCAGTGTCCCATTAGGGGGACCCTTCACTGAACAGTTCTGCTGGGTCAATTCAATTGACTTATTCAGGGAAATACGCCAATGGCGGAAGGGAGACCTCTCAGCAGGTCTTCCACTTTATTTGATTATATTCCCTGCTGCTGGTGACTGCCAGGGTCTGCAAAGGACTCACACTGACAGTTCATGGAATAAGACTCCTAATTAACAGAAGATTGGGAAATGTTAAGGTTCAAGGACTGCCAGTGAAAGTATCTGTCTGCAAAACTGTATTCAGAGCAATTCACAGAGAAGCTCTAATTCCCAGTAAAAGTATCCAGTGTGCACAGAGTATGTTTCTTACCCACAGGGGAAGAAGATGGGTTCAGTCTGTTGACTGATCCCAGGAGTCTACAATGAAGTCTTCCCTAACTTACTCCTATTCTCAACTTACTGTTATACTATTTCTTTTTGTTTAGGTGGAGCTCGAGTGACTCTTAGTCACACACCTTTGTTACTGATTGGTGTAAAATTTCTCTGGCTTTGCTCTCAGGGGTGTAGTCAATAAAGCACAGTGTGTGCCCCGTGAAGAGTAGTCATACCCCGGAGTGGGTGACTTTGGGAAGGGGATGTGTGTTAATAAAATTGTGTTACAATGAGCCAAGTTCATCCAAGAGGGTGATTTCGCCACAGTTCCTGGCTCAGCCACAAGACAGCTCCTGTCTCCTGCAGCTGACAGGCTCGGGCAGTTTATCAGCTGCAAAGTACCATCGAGATCCCCTCCCTGTCAGGACTTCAATGGAGTTTGGCCCCGTGGTGTTTCCACCTTGCTTCACCCTCCCTTCCATCCCCCTCAGCAGGGCTGTGGCTGCAGGTTGTGTGTGTGGAACTGTCTTGGAGCAGGCCTTGAGCACACCAACAACATTCCATCATGCAGCAGCTGCATTTTACGCTATGACCCCTGTACTATTACAGTTTCTGTTAGGATGTGAATGTAACTTCTCAGTGGCCTCTAATATACCCCCAGCCATCTCTCCACAGCATGGAAAAGGGCCACAGCAGACCAGAGTGGCTTGCTTTTGCAAGGATTGAGGCACATGTATTTACCAGCCTTGGGGTCACTGAGTCTGCATAGAGTCTGATACTGCCTATCACTAATGTTGGCAGTCTCTCAGAAGTGTGCAGTAGGTTTTCCAGGTGACTTCTGGCTGCTTGTTAGCTAATGTCCCACCCTTATGTTCTCTGTGTCCAGAGTACTTGGCTAATGCAGTGCCTGACTCTGTGAGTACAGGAAAAACAGAGAAAGCAGAACTAGCTGGGCAGCTGTCCATGTCAGATATTGTCCCCTGTGTTTGATTCCTAGACATTACTCTGTTTTATGGTTCTCTTATCAACTTCCTTTCTTCTGACTTCTTCATTTAATTCCTTACCTGGTTAATGCAAGTTTAATTAATTTAACACACTCCTTTAATGAATTAGCTAAAAATTAATTCTAGGGAGGCTGGAGAAGTCCAGAGCTCAGAAAAGGACTTTTTGTTCTTGTCTGAAACCCTTCACCAGTTCCGTGTCCTTGCAGCAGCCAAGATTCATGATTCTGCTGTTTCTGTCTTTTCTGGTCTGCTTCCCAGTGGCATTGCAGAAGAAGTCTTGAAAGAGTTTTCCTCTTACTTGTCCTTGTCTTTGTTTTAGCAATAGCCACATCCTCTCAGGGCAGGTTCAGTACCTGAGATTTTCCTCTTCCTTCCCATGTTCAACTACTTGGTCAGACAGCCTGCTTTAGTCCAGCAGGGTTGCATCTCTCTTCCATATTCCATTTGTAGAGCTGGTAGAGACACAGAGCTTAATCTGCTGAATCTCATCTTTTGCCTCAGGCATTTCAGGGACAGCTTCAATACTTGTTTTTATTCCCTAGGAGAGTCTTTGTCCCATAGGGGGTTCACACACAGTGCAACCTATCCATAAATCACTGGCACAGAGTTGGCTCTTCTTCTGTGACATTCTGTGTGCTGGTTCCTGTCTCTTCAAGGCTGCTGTGTTTGGCAGCTCAGCAGCAAAGCTCATGACCAAATAGTGGCAGCCTAAAAAAGTAATTGGGTATATGTGGTGTGAACAGTGGGAGGCACTAAAGCCCCCTTGAAAACAGCCCTGAACAGGCCCCACTTCTAACTACAAGAAATCAACAAGTGAATGCATAGTTTTGCACTCTTTAATGTGACCACAGCAGGCCTGTCCCAGGTTCTTCTCCTTCTCCCTGCTGTATAGTCCCTGCTGTGTTTGTGGAAGGGGTTTTGCCTTGGTAAGAGCTGTGTTTGTGTGAGAATAGTTTGTCACATTGCTGTAGAATGAGTTGCTGCTGCTGTTACCTCTTGTCTGTGCTGCTGGTGCCAGCCCAGGTGTAAGAACCTGCTCACCGTGGTCTCCTTTCCTCATTCCTTTGTAGGACAATTCATGGGCTGATCTACAATGCACTGAAGCTCTTCATGGAGATGAATCAAAAGCTTTTTGATGACTGCACACAGCAATACAAGGCAGAGAAGCAGAAGTGAGTAAGAGGTTTTTGCAAAGTAGCTTGAGCTCATCCTAGAGTCTCCTTGGGGTATGGTAAAAGATGGTTGATACCAATAGGCAGAGGGGAAACAGAAAAGTGCTAAGTAATTCTGTCAAAAAGTAGGATTCCTTAGCCATAGCTGTGAGTAGGAATGAGGTGTGCCCTGATAAAAACGCTTCCAGTCCTGCTGGAGCAGTAGTCTAGAAAAGAGTGACAGAGTTTGCTGAGTCATGAGGAAATGGATTGCCACGTAGAAGACACTTACCTTTGCTCTGCCTTGGCAATATTTACCAGTTCATAAATATTGTAGTGATGTCAGTAGAATCCTATTGCTTTAGAAAGACTTCTCTGAAGCGTTTTGCTGCAGTAGGCATAATGCATCTTTCATGCCACAGGATGCTTTCAATTTTCCAGTGATAAAGATGGAATAATTCCTGCAGTTTCAAAGAGCGAATGGTGGGGATAAAATCTGAGCTCAGCAAGTACCTGTGCCATGATGCTGTAAAGAGGAAAGAACTCCACTTTTTCTGCTGCCTTGTGCTGATTTTGGTGCTTCTGTGGCTTGCCTTGGTGAGCTGAGTCAGTCCAGTAAGCTAGAAGGAAACTTCTTTTTTTTTTTTTTTTTGGGGGGGGTCTATTTTCTGCTGACTTAGTTGACATAAAATAGTAAAATAGTGCTCCTCATTCCTGGATGAGCCAGGGCTGCTGGTGGGGAGAGCAGAGCTAATCCTTGCTGGGAGTGTGAAACTCTGGGGTACATTCTGTTGTTTTGTGAAATAGGAGTAAATAACTTGATAATAAGTAATAAGTTGATACACGAGTGAGACCTTCAGATGGGTAACCTTCTTATGGAGAAATTGAGGATTTTTTAGGATCTAAAATGGGAGCAAGCAAGATTTCTTTTTCTCATTCTAGGGTGTTTGTGAAGCCCATAAATACCTTCATATATTTTAAGTCATGGTGACAGCACATTTCCTACAAGATCTACCTAGTGTTTCCATCAGGAGCTGTCTCTCCCTGTTTAGCTGCTGACCTGCTGTAGGTGACTGTTCCAGCACTGGTGTGGGACTGATGGAGAATTGTTTTGAAACGGCTCAACAAAACAGCTTAGAGCTGTCCAATAAAAGGATGCTCCAGTTTTCTGCTCATGTTAAGATGATTTTTTTTTTTGTCTAGTGCCTCTGTGCCTAATTAGGCTTCAGAAAACCTTGTGCTGTGAACTAGAAAACAGCATGTGTGGGAAGGACTGCATGTGCAAGCAAACTCAGTAAATAGGAAATGGGGAAAAGGAGAGAGCTTGTAGGGTCACTGTCAGACTGCAGCCAGATGTTGAGGGGTTTGATTATGGCTTAGCCTGATTTTTAATTAGCTAACATGCCTACAAGTGACATGCCAGCTCAAGCCTGCCAGTGCTGCACTGCCAAGCTGTGCAGCCACAGCCAGGGTGGTCACAAGGGACAGACTCTGCAGGGACATGTGGTGAGGCTGTCTCTTCTGTTCAGTGCAAATGGGCTGACTAACCCTAACCCTAACCTTTCTTACCTCCCCAGACCTCTTGAAATTGTTTGGATTATCAGAATCCTTCAGGAAACCAGTGAGGAAGTTGGGGCAGACAGTGTCTTGTCCTGAATAGGTTATTAATTTGGGGTGCTTTGAGGTTGGTTGGAGGTGTTTTTGTAACCCTGTGTTTTCGGTGGAGTAATCTGCTGCTTGAAACCTTGGCAGCTTCATTCTCATTCTTAGACTGCATGACTTTCAAGAGTGTGATGTGATTACAGAGTATAAGAACTTCCTTAATATGGATAGATAGGGCACTAGACAGAGCAGTAGCTGGGATGAAAGTCATGTAGTTAAAATAATAGAAATAAAGCAGACATTTTAGTGCAGATATTTAAAATGCAGAAGAGTATATCAAGGAGGTGGTGGATGCTCACCTCTGTTTGCACGGAGCATTCACTGTCCTGGAATTTATAAGTGGCCATGTTGAATGGTCACTTCAAATGTGTGCCAAAATCTGTGCCAAGTTCAAGAGCTGTGCCTGGGCTGTTTGGGCAGCTCTCTGGTGTGCTGTGCTTAGAGAGAGAAAGAACAGTGGGCAGTGGAAACCCCAGCTCTGTTGGAAATGACAGTTTGTCCCTCTGCATGTGGGGGCACCAGGAAAATGTGTGTTTGAAATCCAGGCTGGTGTCATGGCTTTACCCCAGAAACCAGACACTCTGCTCTACTCCTGGCAGCAAAGAGCCAGGGCAAAAGTACCTGTGCAGCCCACTGTTGCCACCCTGTGCTCTGAGGTGAGCGAGGAGCATGCCTGCCTACCCTTTGCTAGTCTTAGTATGTCCCCTGTAGATTTAGAATTATGTAGAATTAGGAGTCTCTGAATGACAGAGCTGCTCTTCCCTTTGCCTGCATTTTTCTGCTGTCTCTTGCTTTTATCATCCTGGGAATGAAAGCTGTGCTTTCCCCAGGGGTTCACACTTGCTCTTGCTCTCTCTCTCTCTGCAGGGGAAGGTTCAGGATGAAGGAACGAGAAGAAATGTGGCAGAAAATAGAGGAGCTGGCTCGGCTGAACCCCCAGGTGAGTGACAACAGGACCTAGGATGAACAAGGCAAGAATGTGCTGGGAGTCTTGACCTGCTTCCTCAGCCCACGATAGTAGGCTTTAGTACCTGATCTCAGTCCTGTTGACACCTCTGCAGCAGTGCTGTCTCTCCCAAAAAACAGTGTCCTGGGAATGTTAGCAGTGTTTTATCAGCCTGTCCCTCTGTAGCACTGACCTCCAAGTAGTGCCTTACAGAGAGCATGTATGTGTTCATGGAGCACACTCTGAACTGCAGCTGCACATGCAGAGGGCACAGGGGAGGCGAGGATCCTCCTTCCCTGCTTGTGTCCCTGCTGCTGCCTTTGGGGGGCCAGAGAGGGCATCAGGAAGAGCTGTGCCATGCTGTGCTAGCATGCTGGGGGAGAAGGCTTGATGTTGGATGGAGTGCTGACTCTCCAGCTGTCTGTCTTGTCTGCAGTACCCCATGTATTATGCACCTCTACCCTTGCCTTCTGTGTGCTGTATGGAAACGGAAACCCCGACTGCAGAGGATATCCAGCTACTGAAGAAAACTGTGGAGACAGAGGCTGTGCAGGTGCGTAGGTGACTCGAGTCCTTTCCAGTCCAGCCAGGACATCAGCATAGGCAGAACTGGCTCTTTCCAAATGTTCTGAAGGTAAAATGCCACTGCTCTTATCCCTGGTCATTAAGAGATTAACCTGTAGTCTGAAGAGTAGAGTTTATCTAACCTTCTCACTCTGGAAAAAGTGCCAGTGGGACTTTCTTGTGTCCTTTTGGTCTCTGTTTGGCTCTCAGCTTGTTCTGCAGCATGCTGCAGTGCCACCCAGAAAATCCTAGAGCAGCTGGAGTCACAGGCTGAAGGCATGAAGGGGTTTGCTACTGATTCCTGACTCCTTTGATTTGTTTGTAGATGCTGAAAGACATTAAGAAGGACAAAGTTTTGCTGCGTCGGAAGTCTGAGCTTCCACAGGACGTCTACACTATAAAAGCCTTGGAGGCCCACAAGAGAGCAGAGGAGTTTCTCACCTCGAGCCAGGAGGCTCTCTGACGGGCTCAAGAGCTGGCCCAGGAAGCTCTGCCCCATCCCTTTCCTCCAGGGGTCATGGAAATGCACTCGGTTCTCATGTATAAGTAAGGAATGAACATGGTGAGCTGTGCCTGTCCTCCACTCCATCTGCATACCTCCAGGGTAGATCTGGTTTTATGTTATGACTTGTATCTCACCACTGTCGTGTCCTCCTGCTTTTTCTCCATCCTCCTGCTTTTCCACCTTGGCCGTGCAGGCTCCTGTGAAGGGAGCCTGCCTGACATCTGCTTGTATCAGTCCAGGCAGGACTCACTTCACTGTGAGCTGCCACCTGATTCTTACTCTGTCAGGAAGCCAGAGCCCTGCTCAGGCTCTGTGTTGGCCAGAGACTGCCACGCGTGGCTCAGAGTGGTGCTCCAAACTCCAAGTGCCCATCTCCGCCACACCTGCCCCTGTGCTGCCTGTGCAGCTGAGCCCTGCCATGGTCAGAGGCCAGGCCAAGCTTGGGGCAGAAACAGAGTTTGTGAAGGCCCTGCTGCCTCTCCACCCTGCCTTGGGGTGCAGCCCCACAGCTGAAGGGTCTTATGTACAGCGGAGGAAATGTTTACTTCCCCCTTTCTTTTGCTACAAGCCCCTTATTCTGTTCCCGTCAGTGGAGTGGGGGTTCAGTGCTTTGCCACCCCCAGTAAAGCTGGGTGCAAGCACTACATACTATTGCAGTCCTCCCTTTAGAGCATCCTTAGAAGCTCTCTTGTGAGAAAGTGAATTCCTTCTGCTGTTTGTGTCGGTCCGTGCTGACTCATCTCCTTCCCGATGTCTCGGG
This sequence comes from Petroica traversi, assembly GCA_025920805.1. Lineage (NCBI taxonomy): Eukaryota > Metazoa > Chordata > Aves > Passeriformes > Petroicidae > Petroica > Petroica traversi. The sequence continues at coordinate 321,094 of JAHLSL010013021.1, forward strand.
TTAATTGTGGGCCCAGAATTAACTTCCCGCTTTGTAGCAGGTGTCAGCCACTGACTTCTACTTTCTTCCTCTACCTGCTCAATTAAAATACTCCTGCAGCTCTCCCTTTGTCTCTGTATCCCATCCTTAGCTCTTCAGGGCCAGGGTTTGTAGGAAGCTTGTGCTGCTAGTCATTTCTGCAAGCTAGTGGAAGCAACAGCTACACCTCCTGGGGTGTGGCTGAGTTTGAGTGTTCAGTTGTCTCCTCATTATTATCAATGGCTAAGCACAACTGCTGCATCGCTTCTGTGGGTGCTCTGAGCAAACTTCACCTGTCCTGGTCCGTGGGCACCAGCTGTGGCCTGAGGCCCTTGTTAGTTATCACATGGTGCATCAGGGACTCGTGCTAACTTAGCATTTAGAAACACTTGCTGATAGCCCAGGGGCTTGTGCAGCACTTGGGTGCTACTGTGATCCAGCTTTCACCCCTATTGTTTGTGGTGCAGATCTAGTGCCAGGCCAAGGTGCCACCTCAGAGGTTTGTCATAGAGAAGAGAGTCCTTGCTTCTTTCCTGCTGCACCTGCTTTCTTCACACATAAGCTTAAGTGGGTTTGCAGTCATGCACGGAGCTTACAGGGTTGGTGCTAGCCTGACACTGCTCTGCAGTGGCATGGGATGTTGCAGAAGGTTCGGGATGATGTAGAAGGTTCTGCTGCATCTGCTTGTCCTCACCAGTAAACCATTCCCAGGTCAGAGGATCACCCCTTCTAATCTTTCTGCTGGTGTGTAGCACATCTTCCCTCCAACCCCAACGGGGCTGCTTAGACCTGTGTATCCTGCATCCCTGCCCCGTGTTGCTCTCTCCCAGCTCAGCCCTCACCAGGAATGCCACCATCTCTTGGGAGGAGCTGGCGGGGGCACTGGTGTGAGATCCCCCCCAGCTCCCCTCCGCCTCACGCAATGGGCCAGTTCGTCAGGAGACTGCAGAAACACCTCAGGGAGGTTATTGCTTATTTTGAACATTAGTCTGAGCTCATGATCAGCTGCCAATCAATTACCTCACGCCTGGGACAGCATGTGGACGTGCACCGCGTGGTGCCGATGACGCCGGAGCAGCACAGCAGAAACGAGGGCTGCCAGGCTCAGGCTGGGCAGGAGGCTCCTTCCTGTTTCAGTACAGGCTCTCCAACTGGCTGCTTAGCATTGCACTGTAAGCCAAGACCTCATTTTTAGATTGCTACAGCATGGTGTGCCCTCACTTGAGCCTGCTTGCTGCTGGGCAGTGGCTGCCTTTCCCTGCTGTGGGCTGCTCTTCCCACGGAGGGAACAGAAACTTGTGGTGTGCAGAGGCTGGCACTGTCCTGCAGAGATCTGTCTCTGCTGGCAGCCCCTGACCCTGGCCAGAGGAATGCTGCTGGGGTCGTGCTATGTGCAGGGGCAGGATTGTACACATCATGATTACGTGCTGTACAGCTTTGATGTTCCCATTGCTTTTTGTGTCTTGTTTTGGGTCAGGGAACTTAGGCTTAGTACCTTCACATCATCCTTTGTTTGCTGCCTATTCATTCCAGTGTCCTGGACACCTCAGAAGGGGACCATGTGAGACAGGGGGGAGTGTGCTCACCCTCTCACCACATGTACTGCTCATAGGCAGAGCTGCATCTGCCACGCTATAGCTGCCCCTCGCTCAATACTTGGTTTCTTGCATTAGTGCTGCTCATTTCTGCCTAACGCCTTTCCCCACGTCAGCCAAATGGACAGAACTGGAGCTGCCTCTTCCACTCCACCTGGCTTGCTCCTCCCAAGGGAAAAAGCAAAACTACTGCATTCACACCCTGGACACAAGTATTAAGCTGCTTACAGTTCATATGTACATATGGTGTACTTTATTTTCAGTAGAGCATTACATAGTATGAAAGTGTTGGATTTTGTACAGATGTCCCTGTATGTACAGAACTAAATAAAACCAATCTCTTGGAATGACACATCTTGTTCCACCTGTGGTATTCCAACACACAGACCCTATCCTGACAGGAAGAGTCCTAGCCTGGAGAGTGACTTCTCTGGTACTGTCAGCATGGGGACAAGTCCAGTGTTTGTCCTGAGGGAATCTGGGCAAAGCCAGCCAAGCCCCATCACCCCATATACATCCAGGCATGGAAACCAATCTGCCTCCTCAGAGGTAGAGGAAGCCAACACAAGGTCATCACATTGACTTACGCACCAGCCAGAAACGAGAAAAAGGAGTGGGAAGGAAACTCAGACAATGTCAGTGGGACAAACGGGAAGGTTGATACTGGCAAGTCCTGTCAGCACCTGGCTCAGAGGCAGTGGGTGCTTCCAGGGTGGAGAGAGGGCTGGGGTTTGGAGCCCCTGTGCCGCAGCTCAGCCCTCAATTCCACTGAGGCCGGGGGCCGCCGAGGCTCTGCCGGGCCTGCAGCGTGCGCTGCACCACGTCCTTCCACTGCTCCTCCGAGATCTGGCTGGCCCAGGCAGGGATGCCCAGGGTGGGCAGCTTCACGCTGGCCATCGTCCTCTTCACCAGCTCCACATGCTCTGGGAAGAGAGAGGCCGTGAGACCGCGGCGGAGCCCCGGGAGGGTCCTGCCGGAGACGCGCTTACCTGCATCCATGGGGATGGAGCTGTGGCTGCTCTGAGCCGTGGCGCCTTCCGCTGCCTCCTCCTCATTCTCCTCCTCGCTGTCCACCGGCGGGTCGGGCAGGTGCAGCCTCAGCATCTGCGGAGAAAGGCGGGCAGCGGGGGTCGGGACCGCGGATGCCCCCAGCCCCGGCCCGGCGGGAGGCGCTGGGCGGTACCTGCAGCCGCTCCTGCAGG
>JAHLSL010013021.1:324308-348532 GCA_025920805.1 Petroica traversi
TGAGGGGCTCGGGCGGGGAGGGGCGGCCAACGGTGCCGGAGCGTGTCCAGAGCTGGGCACAGGAGCTGCTGGAGGGTCCCGAGTGTAGGTGCTGTGAGGAGCTGCTGAGAGAGCTGGGGGTGTTCAGCCTGGAGAAAAAGAAGCTCAGGGGAGACCCTTATCACTCTCTGCAACTGCCTGAAGAGATTGTTGCCAGGTAGGGGCCGGCCGCTTCTCTCAGGTAACAGTTGACAGACAGGTCAAGAGGAAATGGCTTCACGCTGCACCAGGGAAGGCTTCGATTGGATATTGGGGAAAAAAATCTTCGCGAAAAGGGTAGTCAGGCATTGGAACAGGGAAATGGTCGAATCACCATCCATGGAAGTGTTGAAAAAATCTGTAAATGTGGCACTTTCAGGACATGGGTTAGTAGTGGGCCTGGCAGTGTTGGGTTAATGGCTGGACTCAGTGATCTTGATGGTCTTCTCCATCCTTAAAGAATTCTGTGACCTCACACAACCCTATCCTGCCCTGGCAGGTGTGTGTCAGGGAGAGTGCCCTGCCCTGGCATGACCTCTGCTGCACCTCTCTCTCCATCCCTGTGGGCTTTTGTGGCTTCAGACCATTTCTTCTTTCACCCGGTCATGGCTGGTGTGGGGCTGCATGCCTGGTCTTCCCCTGCCCCATATGCCAGGCAGAGGGAAGGCTGGTACCTGTGAGCCTGCCCTGTATGTGGGCATGCCCAACTGACCACTCTGCCAGGAAATCCGTGTCAATGCAACAGAGGAAGAAACTGATGTAGCCTCGTGTAAGGACAGAAATGCCCCACTGACTATCAGCTTTCCTGAGCCTGCTTCCCCCCAGAAGCAGAAACAGCTTGATAGACCGAGACAAATTCCTCATGAGGTAGTGAGGGTCAAGCAATATCTTCAAAGCTTAGGCACACTCCATAGAGAAGATGGGGTTTAGGAGGCAAGGTGAGGAATAGAAGCCACCTCAGCAGGTCCAGAATCTCAGCTGGGCTTTAGGCAAAAGTACATCAGCAGCAGGCAAAATATTTGGTGAAGAATCAGGAGATGGCAAGGCTGGCTGCACAGGGGGAGGCACTGGGATGAATTTGTGCCTGAGCAGCATGGTCTGTGATTGCCATGGCTCACAGGAGCTTCCAGAGCTGGCTTGGCTCACGAGGCCAAGGGCTGTTCTAGCACCGTCTAGTTTACCCGGGCTGGAATTGCATTGTGAGTGTCCGAGCTGTTGAATGTGCAAGCTTGCAGTTTCACACTGCCTTAGCACAAATGCTCCAAGCATAAGATAAATGTCAAGCACAAGTGAAGAAAGTGGGTTGTTCTCATGTTATCTCTGACAGTATGTTGGATGTGCTTGAAATAGAACTGTCTATATGGACTGCTGTGAACTGGCTGGGCTATTTTAAGGGTTACTAAACCTTGTGGCTGGTGTCTTTTGGGAGAGGGGACTGAGGCAGCCACACGGTAGGATTTGCTCTCTGGAGCAGCTTTGCAGGGTAGGCTGCTCTTCTTGGGGTGCTGCTGTAATTCTGGGGGTGACAGAATGAGTCCTTGAAAATCGAGGCCACTTGCTGCTGGGTTTCTCCCCCTTGCTTTGGGAATTGGATGCAGCAAGGCTGAGCAGCTTTTAGAAATGGCTCTAGCTTTCTTCTGTGTGCACAGAGGAATGAGAGAGCCCAGTGAGCTCCCTTTGAGCAAAGAAGTGGATCCAAGGATATATGGGTTTGTTTTAAGATTATCACCTAGCTACTGTACTTGGAGATGCTCAGTAGCTTTATATCTTGAATGATTTTCATAATTAATTGTGGAGATTGAAATTAGTAAGCCTAAAGAAAATAGAACAAACAGGTGAAAAATCTGACTAAAACCTATGATTACTGGTTTGGTTTTTTGTTATTTTGGGGTTTGTTTTTTGGTTTTTTTATCTGTGCCATGGTGCTCAAGTCACCACAACAGCTTTGGAGGATATGCTAGTGAGAGATTATTGAGTGATATTTTTGTTAATCTCAGATCAACAAAATATGCTGTTTGTTAGGCTGTTGTTAGGTGAAAGCTGGAGCAGTTGGGATGAAGGTTGTTTCAGGCATTAAGTGCATCTTCAGCAAGAGCACAACCAGAGATACAGGAGTGCTGTCTATAGGTGCTATATTTGAAGAATGTGGAGCTGAATTAGATCTGATTGTTCCCTGGCTTAGCAGTGAAATGCTCCAGGTGTGCTCACTTGATTTCCAGCATCATCAGCATCAGGTACTTCAACAGTAAGTGAAGCAAATCCTGATTTTTAGAAATGTTCTTAGTCCTGGTGTTCCTGGTTAATGGCAGGACCCGTCAGGGTTTCAAAATGTCTCTGCATCCTCTGTGCTTTACTGTATTTCTGGAGAGATCATGGCAGACCAGGGAAATGAGGAATTGTAAAGATTGCGTGGTTGGAAGTAAGATATCTGTTAGTTTTTGGAGAGTGGAAGTGAGGAGCTAACCTGAGTCAGTGGAAGTGAGCAGTGGCTTGAACAGAAGCGATGATTCTGTGTGTCCCACCCTGCAGTGCCCTCCCAGTTCTCTAATACAATTTGACTCTGTCTTATCAATATTTTTGTGTTTTATAGCCTACATTACTGTGGCTGGTGTCCTAAATGAGAAACTGCAGAACATATTTTGCATAATCTAATACTGCACAGTTGGGGGAAATTGTTAGTAAATTGTTTCTTTATCAGTTTTGCTGTTTCCCTCTCTCCTTGGCTGTGTCCTGTGTGATCTTTAAAGAAATCTAAGCTGAAACTTAATGTCAAGTGCACTTCTCCTACTAAGAAATCCTCATAAGAATGAGATTGAAAAGTTTATTTATGTCCTTGTTTATTACATATAAACATATAATGTTTATAACATTATCATTAGAAATCAAACTTGAAGTGGAACTAACAGTGTGCATAGTTTTAGGACAGAAAATCGGTTTTTTCTCAAAATACGTGTCTAACTCATATTTGCAGATAGTGCACAGAGGGAGCTGGAAGGAGGAAAAAGCCTTGGGACAGAAGACTGGTCTAAAGAAACAATTGTAAATCAGATAGGAGAGGAGAATCTGGAGCTTGGCACAGAAAGCATGAGGAGAAGTGGAGAAGGCATCCTCAGGAGACAGGGCTGGGCAGGGAGGAGGGAAAGCTGGGCCTGTATGTGGCTGAAAAGGGACAAACAAATGCCTGGTGATGGCAGGAAGACATGGTGGTAGTTCCAGGGTAGGATTGTGGCCAGTGGTAGAAGGGGAACATGAGAGTTTGCATGGATTCTTTTATTACAGTGTGGAGAAGAGCACTTGGGTTTGGAAAAACCCTGACACCTTGATAAACCCTGTGTTTTCCTATGGCTTTTAAAACATGACCCTGTAAAGATTACTTCACACTTCTGGTCATTCTCTCTTCACAAAGTGTTCAGATGAGTGTTTGCTTTTCTTGGCTCAAGAGGGGCAGCAGGAGGCTGTGCTGGCAGAGCTCAAGTTTGCTCTAAAGGGGTATCCCCAAACAGAGCCAAGGCAAAGTGCAGCCAACTTCCATGCCATTGCCCTTGCCACCCCTCCAGACCTGCCAGTCACCTGGGAAGTGCTCATCTGGGGAAAAACTTTCCTACTAATTGTAGGAAACAGCATTTTAACATCATTGATTCAACCTCAGCATCTTTCTTGCCATGCCAGGGGTTGGACCTGAATCTGCTGTTTTGCAGTGGATCAGATTAACTTTTTGGGATGAGCTGCCTTCTGATCGGAATAGCAGAACTGCTGGGGCAGGGTACCCAGTTCCTGTGGCAGTGACAGGACCAGCTCCTTTGCACCTGGCTGAAGGAAAATCCCAAGGGTGAGGAAGAGTTTTCCCAGCCTTTCTGACAAAAAAAGGCAGGGCCTTGGTACAATGCTTGGTTGCTATGCCAAGCAGCTGTGCTCCTCTATCTCTGGAGGAACCAAGCAGAGATCTTGGAAGTAAGATTCACCCTCTTGTTCCTCCTGGATTGGGCTCAGTCTGAAAGTTGTTGAAAATATTGATGCTGATGATAAAGACCAGTTAAACTCCTTGAGGAGTCTTTTACAGAATCACTTAAGCAAGAAGAGATTATGAGGAAAACATTGGTTAGATTTTTCAGGAATAACTTGTGACTGAGGCAGGAAACAGATTTAGATATGTGAAGCCTTCAAAATAGCTTGGAAAGTGACTTTGGTGGGTTCCATGGAAACTCATCTGTTCTGTAGCTTTGCAGAGGACTTATACAAGAGTGCTGCCTGGCTTTAAAAAAAATAGTTGCTTAAGGAAAAAAGCCTCAAACCTGCTGTATCTGAAATTGAAGCATGGCATATAGAAAGAGACGAAGCTTGCTGTGACTTTCGGGGTTGCTGACTGCAGTTTAGGTTTGGTGGTTGCTGCAGGAACAGGCAGGTTTGCAGGAGGGACTCCTGTTATGATAAGGCTGCAGGATGGGCTCTGTTTGGGCTCTGTTTGCACATGTCCTGTTGCTGTAATGTTCACGTACAGAGCATGAAAACAACTCACAAAAGAAACAACTTTAAAAAGAAGCTACTCGAATTTTAATGGCATTTGAGGGATGAGATGCCTGGTTACTGAGTGGTTTTGAACTGTTTATGGGGTTAGTGGGTGAAGCTGGAAGCCTAAACTCTGCTTCGTGCCAGGAGCTCCCTGTTGGTGGCATCTCTTGCTCTTCCTGCAGGAGGGGATAAAATGGGAGTGTGAGGGTGGGCCAGGCACTGGGGTGGTCAGGCTGCTGATGGTCCTTCTTGTGAGCAGTGTTTCCTCTTGACTGAAGGGCTGGGGTTGGCCAGCTGGAGCAGAGCAGCATGACACTGCTCCTCTTGCTGCCCTCCAGCTACTTCAGAAACCTGGAACAGGAGGGAAGTGCTCCTTGCCAAAACTCACTACCTTCCAAAATAGAGTGGGACAGAATATAGGGATTTTATGTAGGAATTTAGTTTTTGTTCAAAGGCATCCCCAAATTTCTTTGGATTCTGCAAATGTTAAAACTGATTGTGGAGTGGGAGCATGCTGACTGCATCTTCCAGTAACCTAGAAGTGAGAAATAAAAGAGGGCAATTTTATTTGTTGACATCTCTTCTAATGGCTGTTTTTCAGCTGGGAGAAAACTGTTAAAAACCAAACTGACCAAAGGCAGGACTCTGCTCTAGATTTTTATATCCAAAGGAGGATCTCTGTAAGAATCAGCCGTGGTGATTTCTCTAAGATATGATCTAAGCCATCTGTTTGGGGAATGAAGGGTATCAGTTGCTTAACAAGATATAATGCTACAGAATTTTCATAGTTATGCCTGGATTTGCTGTGGGAGGAAAAGACCTGAGCATTAGCAAAGAGCTTTCTGCTTAGATTAAGGGCTTTCTGCTCTCTTGTGTCTAATTTAGATTGAGCCTAGTGCTCATATCAATGACTCCAAATGCTAATGTTGTCACCCACCCCATAATGGGAAGTGAGTTGCTTTATGTAGGGGCAGTTCTTTGGAGGTTTTTCACTGAGTGTTTTGTTTTCATATTTTCCTCTGCTGTTTCTCAGAAGCCATGCAAAGAGCACGCTCTTCCCTCCGGGTCTGTTCTTTTCACCTTCACCGCTGGCTCTCGCTGGGTGTTTTCATTCATGCAGACAAATGGTTCTGACATGTACATAGTGAACCCATAGAGGTTTCCTCCTAAAATTTGCCCTAAACCAGAACACCAGGCCATGGGTGAGTGTGTGCCCTCAGCCACCTTGGCCAAAGGTGTTTGGCTGGGGCTGCCTGAGCAGCCACCCTCAGGGGGTTTGTATGAGAGGGCATCTCTGTTTGCTCCTCTCTGTGTCCCCTTCCCAAGAGAAGTGTTTCCAACTAGGAGGCAGATGAATGAGGATACATCTAGGTAACCTTTACAGCTGGCATTCAAGGAAGGTAGGAAGACCCACAGGGTGGATAACCTTGTTTTGGCGTTGTTTGTGTTGCAGAGCCAGGTGACATTGCAGTGGCCTGGGAAGCATGTGGCTGTGGCACTGGGGGCCCTGAAGACCATCTGGCTTGCAGGGAGGAATGCTACGGTGGGCAGTGCACTTGGAAGGTGGGCCACGGAGGGTGAACCACGCGGCCGTGGCTGTTGGGCACAAGGTCTATTCCTTTGGTGGCTACTGCTCTGGAGAGGACTATGAGACCCTGCGGCAGATCGACGTCCATGTCTTCAATGCAGGTAAACGTGTCCTTGTGGGGCACAAAGGACTTGGCCTCAGTTACTGCTTTTCTTTCCTGCTGCTGCCTGATGTGTTATACTGTGTAACATGCTGACTCTAATTTCCAGAAAAAGTTATCAAAATTGTGGGAGCCTCTTTCTTTGGGCAGCCTTGCATTTTCAGCTTCAGGGGCAGGACACAGAGGGGCTGTATTACATCAGACTACTGGGATAAGGGCTCACTGAAGTAATCACCTAGCCAATGGTTTAGTTTGTCCTTGTTCTCTGTGCACACTAATTCAGCCAGGTGCAAAGAGGTGATACTGAGCTGGCTCAGGGCCCCACTCCAGTTTGCAGGGTGTCCATGCTCAGCTGTCCAAAGTGTGGAAGGAGTAGGGTGGGAGCCAGTGCACTAAGTTTCCAGGTGTAGACATCTGAGGTGTTTCCCTGTGGGGGCAGCTGGCAACTGGTGCCAGCATGATGGAGTCAGTAGGGGCATGTGGCTAGCAGGGAGGTCTTCTCATTTTGGTAACAGATACCATGCAGATTCACAACATAGCTTAGAAAAGCATCTGCAACTGGAGCCATTTGTGTAGGGTAGCCAGTACCTGTCATGAGGCTGAGTTGGAGCCATGGTTGTGCTGGCAGGTTTTTATTTCTTGACTGAGTGTTCTTTGAACTGAAGAGGTTTCTGAGCCGATCCATGAAATATTTCCTTGTGATTAGGCAGGTGGTTAAAAATCTGCACAGATGCTAAAAAGAGCCAAGAACAGAGAACCAATGACCAGTTTTGGAGACCGGACAGTGTGGTGAATGCTCTGTAAACACCCACATGTGGACAAACCTAGTTTGTCTGAAAGATGCAGTGAATTCACTCCTTTAAGACCAACATGCAGCAAGGATAAAAGCATTGGTTACAATGCTTTTACAAAAGGGCTGCTAAGGTGACCTGCTCACAGTGTAGAGGGAGTGTAGCTCAGGATCCTGTGAGCAGTGCCATTCACCTCTGTCCAGAGGGACTGGGCTTTCACACTCAACACAGATGAATGTTGTAGAACGTGCCAAGTAGAGCACCACTCTTCTGGGGAAGCATAATGACTGTGCCCAAAGGAATGCTCTTGTGTTGTGTTTGCTTCTTACCACTCCCAAATATTAAAGTGTCAGAATGCTGCAGCCACCACATGGGAGGTGGCAGTGGGTTCCTAAGCCCTTGCTCAGCTGGCATTGTCAGTGTCAGTGCTAAAGCCAAGATAGTAGATTTTGAATGATCTCTTTTCAGGCTTCCAAAGATGAAGAATATGTTTTAGGTAGGAAGCATCCAGTCTAGCTTGACTGCAGCATTGGATGTGCTCCCTCAGTACCCTTTCTGGCTGTGGAGTAGATGCCCACAGGCAGAAAGATGCCTGACTTTTCTCTTTCCCTATGTTAGTATTTCAGAGGAACTGCAGACTGTTTCCTGCTATATTTTATATCAGCTCCATGTAGAAAACAAAGCTGGAGGCTGTGTGTGCCAGAGGGAATGTGACTGCTCCTGTTATGTAATGGCTGTGTAACGCTTGCTGTGGCTCTTGCACTGTCATTAAACACTGTAATACCTGTTGACTGTTCTGGCTGTGGCTGGACATGACACACAAGATGCCAGGAAAGGACACATGTAATCACAAAGAACTCCAAACAAAAGCAAACACTGTTACTGCAAAGCTGCTGGGTTGCCTTACTTAAGCTGTGCTTCTGCAAGTCCATGTGATCCCTTCAGGTGTTCCCTTGCAAACTACTGCAGTGAGTTACTCCTGTGCTGCCCATTCTTCCAACTTTGAGTATCTTCAGCAATCCCACTAACTTGAAGTAGTGTCTGCATTTATGGTCACTTCTGTATGTTTCCTTTTTTCTTTCCTTATTTTTTTTGTGTGTGCTGTATCTTCACTTACAGTGTAGGATGAGCCAGAGTGGAAACCTTTCAGTGAATTGTTGTAGAACAGAGCCTGTTTTTGTCCTCTGGGCCTCCAGAGGACTTCCTTCTGTATTCCTTAACGAGCTGCTACTCGGGGTCAGACACTGCTTTCTCTTGTTTACACCACTGCTTCTGCACCTTGTCACGGGGTGAAAAGCACCGCGCGGGATGGGTTATGAACTGCGAGCGATTTAGCAGGCTTAGCATTTGACATGGGCTCAAACTTGTGTTTCCAGTGTCTCTGCGCTGGATCAAGTTGCCTCCAGTGTGGACAAACAGCCGAGACCACGTGCGGGAGGTGCCCTACATGAGGTACGGGCACTCAGCCGTGCTCATCGACGACACCGTCTACATTTGGGGCGGTCGAAACGACACGGAGGGAGCCTGCAATGTGCTCTATGCTTTCGATGTCAGTAAGTTCCAGCTTCTCACTCTTCCTTGGCTCAGCTGTTCTTGATCAGAACTTCTCTCTGCCCCCCAACTCGTTTTCTTGTCCCTCAGTGGCAGTCTGGAGGAAATGGTGTCACTGTCTGTTTCAGCGCGGTTTTAGAAGTGGAGTATGTGGCCATTGTGTCTGCATGTTTGAAACTCTGTTAAAGCCTTTGAACAAAGATAATTGATTTTGTGTAATAATCAAAATAGGTTTAATTTTTCTGTCAGCTTTGTGTGATCTCTCTGATAGAAACTACAACTGAAGTGTTCTCCCTGTTTGATGTCGTATTCCTTAATTGTGCCTGAAGATTGAAGCAAGAAGGGGCTGGGCTCTAGAGGATTGTGGTTCCTCTCCAGTGTGGTCCTTCTTTCTGAAGGCATGAAGGACATTGAGGAATAAAGTACAGGGGTAGTGAAGGACCGGATGGCAAAATCAGGGAAGATATGAGTCAAGTTTAGATAGACCTGAAAAATAAACTCCTTGAGCCTTTTGGTTGGCTTCTCCATATAGCACTGCTGGAGCACCTCTGGAGAAAAGGCACCATCAGGAACTGCATGGACACAGGTGTCAGGAAAGAAAAGGAGTATATCTGGATTCTGGAGGCAAGTCCATCTAAATACTGGCCAGTAACTGTCTTGCTGGACTTGCAAGGAAGCTGCTTGCTCTGGTGCTTGGTCAAGGGGTCTCTTTTTTACCAGGAAATATCTTACAGCTTGTAGCATAGAGTTTCCCCCTTTCTTCCCCTGACACACACAGCTAAGAAGCAACTAGTAAACCTCTGCCTACACAGAGGCATTGTAGTGGGGCCTGCCTAGTCTCCCTGACAGCTCATGTGCTTTAGCATTAAGTGAAAATTAACAGAAAGTCCTGTTCCAAACCCTCTGCAGCTGTCTGTACACACAGGCCTGCCATTCCTGGAAAGTAAGGCTGGCGTGTAGTGTAGTGTAAGTTCCACTGTAGGAGTCACATCAGGCTAAATAAAGTCCTGTTTGGGTGCAGTTTTGTCCCGGGGTGTTGAGCAGATCTCAAATTGAGGTCTTTTCCATCTCAAATTATAATTTAACATGCTGCACTTGGGTGAGCTGTTGCTGATACAGTGTGCTGAGTTTGGAAGCAGCCCCAGGAAGAAAAGGAACTCGATCACCCTGAGCAGTCTCACCAGAGGCTCCCCAGGGAGTCTGCTGACCTCGCAAGACCCTTTGTGTGGTGCCAGATGGAGCATAGGTGGACAGTTGTGTCCGCAGGCCAAGTTCAGAGAAGGCATCCTCATGCTTTGGCTGCAGTGTTACCACTCTCTGAAATAAGCACTGCTTTTGGCAGCCAGCAGCAGTTAGGGATGGGGTTGGGGGGAATAATGTCTCCTGCAGCCTTGAGGCTTATCTGTGCCTCTCTGAGCTCTTGGGGCAGGTGTCTGATTGTGCTTGGCAGAGAGTTGCTGGCTTGGCTCTGCGTTGCCCTGGCATGGAGAACAGCTCTGGCTGGATTTTAAGTCATCTTCTAAATCAAGCCAACCCCTGGAGTGTGCAGGGTAGGGGGCTGAATTTTGTCTGGTGCAGGCTCACAGGGAGCACTGAGAAGGGTGGAAAGTGAGGAAGAGGGGAGGAGAATGTAACAAGTGGAGCAGATAAGACAGGGAGAGCTGCACTGCAGAGGTGGGGGTGTGCATGACAGCTAACATGGAGAGTTTGTGGTTAAGTGATTTCTCTCGGTTTGAGAGCTGTTTTTCCTCAGTCATGCTCAATTACTGAGCATCTCCACACCATGAGGTCGGTGCAACCACTTAGCATTATTGCTTCATTGTAATAGAAAGTGTGAATGCAGAGTTGATAAGTGACCCACAAGTACACTTGGCAAGAGATTCAGTAAAAATAACATTGTTCAAGCCGTGCTGTACTATTCACACTTAAAATGTGAGCTCTTTGTCATGTCTGGCAGTCAGTGGCCATGCCCAGAGGCCAAGACTTCTGTCACTGTGTCCCTCTGTGGGGGCTCAGGCAGGTAGCCTTGCCAAAAGAAGCTTGCAGCCTTTCTGGCAGAGCAGTGCTGTGTGAGAAAGTGAGAATGATTTCTGCTGTAGAAATTAAGACAAGTAGTAACAGAACTACCCCACCCCAGCTTCTGCTGCGTTTTCTCAGCATTGCCTCTTGTTTTGTTTCAGACACGCACAAGTGGTTCACACCAAAGGTGTCTGGAATGGTCCCAGGGGCAAGGGATGGGCACTCAGCTTGTGTCCTGGCAAAGAGCATGTTTATCTTTGGAGGCTATGAACAGCTGGTGAGTAGTCTCTGTAACTGCTAATTGGTGAGCCCTTAGGAAAGAGGGTGTTGATACCCAGGACACTGATAGGCTGTATTTGTATTCATAGTCGCTGTCATTTTGTTACTTAGCAGAGTTATGGCATTAGTACCCAGGTTATGCTAATTGTTTTGTGGACAAAACGGTTGGAAAAGCAAGTCCAAAAAAGTGGGGGATTTTTTTTTAACTTTCACAAAATATATTTACCATAAAGAGGTAAAAATAGAAATTTTTTTTAATATTTTTTCTGGCTCATTTCTCAGCCAAATCTAGATACGTAACACATACAGCACATTTTTAGTAAGTATATATTGATCTACATTTGTTTTAATTTGGCTCAAGAATGAGCCAGAAAAATTACTTTCTGTAGTGTTGCTGTGAGGTTTTGCCCTATTCTAGTGTCTGTTCCCTGTAGTCTCTACCTGCTCTGACATCTTCCTGATCCCTTTCATCAAACACTTGGCTGCTTTCCCATTAAGAATACCTCGAGCCAAAGTTCATCCTGCAATAGCTGACAGTGTGCCTAATACTCTTTTAAGCAAATCCTTATGATCTGATCTTAAGAAGTGAGTAAATATAATTTCAGCCTATCACTAGGCTCTAGAGAAGCTGTGCAAAGTCACATCTGTTTGTTTGGAAGAAAGCTGGGGCAGCAGTCTCTGGGTTATTCCCTCTCTCCTGAGATGATAACAGGCCAAATCCGTGATACTGATTACAGCAGCAGGAGCAGTTCAGATGTGTCTTGTTTTTAACCAAGACTAAATAAACCCCTAGCTATCTTGCTGCTCTCCACCTTGCCTGGAAGAGCAGGAGTCCACATTATTTGTGTGAATGCAACCTCTTCCAGGCAGCCAGCTGCAGATGGGTTTTGTAGGCCCTCAGAACCTGAAGTGTGTTTATTCCTGGATGTTCAGCTTCCCAGAAGTGAATCTTGGCTTCTGTGTCTCTCTAGGTGGCCTTAGCAGGGATAGTTTGACTGTCCTGCTAATGCCTCTTTTTTCTGCTGCTGCATGTACAGGAGGCAGGTTCCTGCCATTAATGTGGTGTGTGCAGGACAGCCCTTGGGGGTGGAACTGAGCACCAAATAAATGGGAAAGCTGCAGGAAGAGACAGGACATCTTTGGAAAGAAACAGGCTTTGCCTTCCTCTTTTTAAGTGATAACTGCTGCCTGAGCACGCACCTTTTCTCTTAGGAAGTACTGACTCCAAAGGGATGCTCCAGGTCTGTAGGACAGCATCCTTTCTGGGGCTGGATGTGATCAGGCTTCTCAGTCCCTTTTGTGACCAAACTGCTCATCTGTCTTCCAGGCTGACTGCTTTTCAAATGATATCCATAAATTGGACACCACAAACATGATGTGGACCTTAATCTCTGCCAAGGTCAGTGTCTGCTTTTCACTCTGGTTTTTGGAGAAGGTTCTGTATTGTAGGATTTAACTCTGGAATTTGGTTATAGGGGTAAAATAGAAGTGAGAGATCTCTAAAGATGGGTTTAGAGCATGGGAGTTTATTGTGAAAGAGTATGGGTGTGAGAGGTTTGCTGGGCTGCAAGACGCAGTTCAAAGCAGGCCAGAGAAAGAGAGAGAAAGAGGCAAAAAGAGTGATTTGTCGTTTACAATACAATAAATCATCTTCTCTGTTGAATATTCTAATTCTCTTTAACCAATCTGAAACAAGCTACAAACTCTACAATATTTGCATGTAACCTATAAGAATCATTACATTACCATATGGGGTTATATTTTAAACCTTAAAAAAACTACTTTTGGGAATCTCTTACCAGGCAGGCAGGGTTTGTTCTGACCTTTGGACCTGCCTAGGTAGAGGGTATTGTTCTATCAAGAAGGAGGATTACCTTCAGCCAGCTATACCATTGTTTCTTAGTTACTCTTCAACTCAAACCTTGTCTTCATCTCAATTTCAATTATACTTTCCATATTTCCAGCATCTTTTGCAAGGTAATCATATCTATAAGGCTTTCCTATTTCATCTTCCCCAACACTGTATCTGCTGTTCTCTGGGGTAGCTGTCCACACTTGTCTCACAGCTTCTGGCTAGTATGGCTGGGACCTGCAGGATGGGAAGTTCTCCAGGAGAAGGCAGCCACCAGACTTCCCCATCAAGATGTATTATTTCCCTGTGTCATCTGCATTCTTTTTTTTATCTTTGTTTTTCACTCTGTCCTTTAGGGAACTCCAGCTCGCTGGAGAGACTTTCATTCAGCTACCATTATTGGAACAAAGATGTACGTGTTTGGTGGCAGAGCTGATCGTTTTGGACCCTTTCACTCCAACAACGAGATCTACTGTAACCGCATTAAAGTGTTTGATACAGAAACCAACTCCTGGCTGGACTCCCCTGCCACTCCCGTGCTCCCAGAGGGCCGACGGAGCCATTCAGCCTGTGAGTGTGGGTCTGCTGAGGGTGGAGGACGGTGGAAAGAAATTTCTGCCTGCCTGAGAAGGGGGGTCTGCTCTGCTGGGTGGGGCTGTGGGTTAGCAAGGGGGGCACAAAGCCCGGGTTCTGTGGAAAGCTGCTGCCCACTGAAAAGCCTTGCACACCACACTGCTCATGAAGGTGATGTAAGCAGAGGTGGACAGCCAGCACCACTTTGTGTTGCTGTTGGGCCAGAGAGCTGCTGGGTGGCACTCTGATGTCTGTGCTTACTCCCTGCAGTCAGCTACAACGGGGAACTGTATGTATTTGGTGGCTACAATGCACGCCTGAACAGACACTTCCATGACCTCTGGAAATTCAATCCAGGTATTTATGCTTTTAACTTGTTGCAGCAATAGTGCTCCAGGCTCTCAGGCATGTGAGTGCTCAGAGGAACATACTGTCCAAGGAATACTTCCTAGAGGGGGAATAGCTCTTGGCTCTTCTGACAGCAACTTGCTACTGTGCCCGTTCCTCCTTGGGATATTTCCAAATCTCAGTTAGAAAGAGGAAAATGAGGTATTGCTGAAAGATCTATTTCATTGGGAAAACTTGTCTTGTTCTTAAATATGCAAAAGTACTGACAGAAGAGAAAATACAGGGAAGCAATAGGGTTAGGGAAGGGAGTGACTGTAGCTGGGGAAACCATTCAACTTGAGCTGTAGGGTCACCATCTCTTGGTACCAGCTCAAGCTGTGCAGCAGAAGGGGTGGTTCTTCAGCTGGTACCCTGAAGATCAGTTACCTGTGAGCTCTTTTGGGGTCCTCAGGCACATTTCAGTGTCTAGACTCATTTCGTTTGCTAATTGCTTTGCATAGTAAAGTTACCTGAGAACAGCCAAGCTGATCTGTGAGCTGGTGTCAGAGCTCCTGCAGGTTTCAGTCCTGTGCATTGTCGCCCCCCAGCATCCTTGCCCCAGAGAGCAGCAAGAACAAAGATGTCTGTTCTTGCTGCTGTCTCCATCTGGTTCAGTTCCCCATGCCCTCCTCCAGCAGCCGAGCTGTCCGAGCAACTGATACACCTCCGCCAGGGTGCTCTGCGATCGCAGCCTGCCAGCAGATGGAGCTGGTTCCTGGGTCTCCCTTCTCCAAATCCCTACCGCAGCAAGCTCTAGGGAAGGGAGGCTGCCTGTCAGCTCCTGCAGCTCTGCCCAGTGCAGCCCCCTGTGATGTCGGACCCGCTGCCATGGCAGTCTGTGGGTCCTGGTGCTTAG
Organism: Petroica traversi; assembly: GCA_025920805.1. Classification (NCBI taxonomy): domain Eukaryota; kingdom Metazoa; phylum Chordata; class Aves; order Passeriformes; family Petroicidae; genus Petroica; species Petroica traversi. The sequence continues at coordinate 338,832 of JAHLSL010013021.1, forward strand.
GCTTTGCAAGTGAAAGGCTTTGATGGGTCCCTGAGCAGCCTGGTTTAGTGCAAGGTGTCACATACCATGGCAGGGGATTGGAACAAGATGGTCTTTAAGGTCCCTTGCAACCCAAACCGTGTGATGATATGACCTGCAAATCCTGTCTCAGCAGGCAGAGCTCCAGCACTGTGACTGTCATTGAAGTGGCACTTCAGTAACAATAGAAGTGCATCATTTAGCCAGTAGTGAGGAGGTCAAGGGGGAAGGTGGATGTTGGCTGTCTGTGGGTCAGCACGCATCTGATTTTCCTGTGATCTGTTTAAATTCAAAACCTGCTCGTAGCTGGTCTTGGCCAGGCTCTTGTGACGAGCTGGTGCACTCTTTTCCTCCTGTTAGTTTCTCTTTCTTGGAGGAAGATTGAACCCAAGGGGAAAGGGCCATGTCCTCGCCGCCGACAGTGCTGCTGCAGAGTGGGGGACAAAATCATCCTCTTTGGAGGTACCAGGTAAGTTGTGTGAAGTGGCTCCTCAAGAGGCTTTGTCATTCCTTCCAGCACAGTGTCCCTTCACACTCTGACCTACGCTGTATCAGATGGACTTCAGGGGCACATGGCAAGTGTCAGTGTGTCTGACAAGTGTAAGTAATCATGTACATCAGGGCTTCCCTGGAAAAAGGCCATGCAAGAGACTGAAGGTGACATGTAAGCTTGTAAAGCATCTGGTGACAGCCATCTTGTATATGTAGAGACAGAAGGGTGTGACAGGCTGCTCGGGAGGGGTTGTGCAGTGCACAGGCTTTCTGGTAAAGGAGTGGTGGGGATAAGGGAGGAGATCCTGCTGTCAGAAGGACACATACATCAGTCTGCTGTGCCAAAGCAGACCTCAGACTGACTTATCTTCGCCTACGTGCTGCCCTGCTTCTCCCAGCAGAGCTTCTTCCCTTGGCAAGTGTGGGTTCTGCTGCCAAGCAGCAGTGGGATGTCAGCTCAGCTGGGAGCTGTTTGAGGAGCCTACACACATGACAAGACAATGTTGCCTTCTGTGCCAGTGTTCCTTAGCAACATTTCTATTCACAACAGGGACCTGGTGTTATGGATTTAGCTGTCAAACACTGGAAGTGATACTGTCAGGGTGCAGGGTGGCTCGATGTGGCCAAGAGCCTTAACAGCTGCTAAAAGAAAGGAAGTGGCCTATCACCAGGACACACTCTATGCTGTCTGGAGTGACAAATTGCAGCTCTGGAGCACAGTCCTACTTCCCAGTATCTACCTTACAGAGACATCTTACATGTTTTCAGCCCCCCACATGGCTTGGAAACCTGTGGGGCTCTCTCTGGAATCCTGGCAGTGTTTTTTTGGGAATGCTTCTGAAGCCAGCTTGGGGCAGGGGACCAAGCAGGACAGGTTCTGCTGATGTCTTGACCATACCAGTTTGTGATGGGGTGAAGGGCCTTCAGGTACCAGAGGTTCTGTTCTGGGGAGTATGCTTAGCTGCAGGATGTGACTGTGACAGTGCTTAGTGCAGGTGAGGTATGCAGAGGTGCTGAGTTTATCCAGTCTCAAATGATACTGGGTGCTGCTCAGTACAGTTTTGGGTTGTCCCAAAACTTTATGGCAGTTTTGGGTGGTCCCAGATGCTGTGCTCTGTACAGATTTGTGTTACAGCAGCAGCCGAACTCTGATGTTAAGCCTTGGCACCCCTGGGAAATGCTAGCACACCACAACAAATTTGACACCAGCTTTTTGGGGTTGGGTCCACCCTTTGCCAGGCAGTGCAGCAGTGCCTTGTCCTCTCCACTGAACCACTTCAGAATTCAGCTAGTTTAAGTCAAGCTCAACCCCAATAGAGGCCCATTCACCAGCACTAGTGTGGGCTTAGAAGAGCTGCTGGCAGGCAAGAATGCAGCCTGCTGGAACTGGAGGGAGGGTCTTGCAGGCTGGGGAAGTGGGAGGTGGGGGTGGGCCCGCGCTCTCTTCCTGTGAGTTATCAGGTGTATTCTGGAGCTGCCTGGCGAGATAAGAAGTTTTCCAGGAAGTCGTTGTAATGGAGAACTCCCAGTGATCTGCCTCCTGACCTGTGCTCCCCTGGCTGGGAAGGGGGAGGGGTCGCACAGCACGGGCTGTCCCGCTGGGATTCTCAGAGGATGAGCCGGCAGGCTCAGCTTTCTAGGGAGCGGCACTGGGGGATGGGCAGGCAAAAACCCCTTTGTGTCCTGCCTGCCCTGCCAGGATTCGCACATCCTGTAGGCTGCTTGCTCCTATGGCACCCAAAAGCTTTTGTTTCTTTGGTTGTCCTGTCTGGTCTTCTTGCCCCGGCTGTGGTCCCTCACTGTGGCCAGGAACAATCCATCATTTGTGTCCCGTTTAAGGGACCAGGAAGGTTGGTCTTCCCATTAGCTGTGTCACAGTGTAGCCCTGGTCTGGTTTCCTCCCAAACCTACCAGCAATTCAGTGTGCAGAGACCATCCTCAAGGAAGAAGGAGGAGGAGAAGGAATGCTATAAAACAGTTTAGCTGAAGAGATGCTGATCCCGATCTGGCTTCAGACTGTGTTTTCCCCGACAAGGCTTAGGAATTCTGGCTCTGGTGAGGGAATAGGGGCTGTCACTGAGTGCAGGGTGAGTTGTTTTGTGGTTGGAATGAACAGCTTTGCTGGGCTCTGGCTGGCAAAGGCATTCCCTGCACCCTTCTGCCTGGGGGTTGCCTGGTCTTGAACTCCAGGCTCACCCTGCTACTTGCCTTTTGGTGATTAAAACCACAGACGTGGTGCCTGCTGGCTTTCCTTTGATAGATAAGGGATGGTCTAGGGTTTCCTGTGACGTGGATGTGAGATTAGATTGTGGTGTGGTAAGCTCACGAGGTGGAATTAAAGGGGCTCTTGCCTGTATCCGGGCAGATGGGTCCCATCAGTAACAGATCTTCTCTGCCAGCAGTGAGCTGTGCTCTGCAGTTTGGCCTGGGGTTGTGGGGACCTGTGGGGGCAGGTACTGCTTAATGTCCATGAAGTGTCAAGTTTAGTGGCTCAGAGGTGGGGAAACAAGTGACACTGGTGTGAGGAGTCACTGATTGAGGTCGGCCCCAGCTAAGAAGTGAGGGCACACTAAGTTGGTTTGTCACAAACCAAAGCAGGACTCAAAACACTTTTCATTTCTTTTAAATTCTCCAACTAACCATCAGGCATGGGAGTGTTTTCCACTGTTTCAGCACAGGCTGACCTCTCTGTTCAAGATGTAGTGTCCAGTCTCTCAGGTGCTTTGGTTGTTCCATCAAGACTACTGTGGCAGGAAACCACAGGTGAGGCTGGCTGTTCCTTAGAAATGCCTGATGTTGTAGTTCCTCAATAGTATTCCAGGACCAACATCAGATGGGAGTATCAGCAAATTGGAATTGGTTTAAAATGACTGCTGCCCTACTCAGTGTTCAGTTAGTCTTCTAAAATGCCACCCCTATTTTGGCACAACCACTCCAGCTGTGGCTCAAGTCCAAAGCGATTCCTGAGTCAGACTGAGAAAGATCTCTGCTTGCCGTGCCATGCAGATGTTTTCCAGCTGCTTTCTCTACACTCCTCTTTCAGCATCTCAGTGGCCATGCTGAAATAATTGCAGTAGATCTTAACTACATGAGGAACAGGAGTGATGGACCGGTGAGGTGAGGGGGAGGCTCACGGCTGGAATCATCATAGTCATCCATGAAAAGGAGGCAGATCTCCCATGCCCTGCAGAGGAAACAGTGTGGTTTTCTGCTCCCTGGCTCTTTGCAGCTCTGCCTACTCTGCAAGGAGCTGGGACAGTGATGACTTTCAGTGCTGCTTGGGTCATCAGAGGGGCAGGAGGGATCACAGGCCCCCTGCATGGGACAGGCAGGCTAGGAATATTCCTGGACTTGCTCAGTCCCTGGCAAGCTGGTGTATAAGAGTTTTGGCACTAACTGACACAGTGTGCTTGGTTTCTGCAGCCCATCTCCGGAGGAGGGAATGGGTGATGAATTCGACCTGATGGATCACTCAGATCTCTACATCCTCGACTTCAGTACGTGAGCACTTCCTGCCCATCTGTACCTCTTGCCACAAGGTGCTCTGTGAGCAGGCCCTAAAGTGAAGCATCCTAATGTGCCCTACATGGCTCCAGGTGCCATGTCCCAGAGCCAGACAGCTGTGTCTGGCCTGTGAGCTTGGCTTAAGGAGGAGCAACCAGAAGTGCAGGCATGCTTCATGCACTCCTGCATGCAGAGCTCTTGTGGGAGCACAGAAAGCACCCCAGCCTGTCCCTGGTGTGCACTCTGCCTTGTCCCTCAGACAAGGCTCTGCCCTGTTTCCTGTGGCACTGACTGCATGGTGCTGGTGCCTCCATGGTGTCCAGTCAAGGCCTGCTGTAGCTTGACTGCCTTCTTTTCACAGGCCCCAGTCTGAAGACGCTGTGTAAGCTAGCAGTGATTCAGTACAGCCTGGACCAGTCCTGCCTTCCCCACGACATCAGGTGTGGTGTGCCTTGCTGGGAGGTCATTCTGTGGGTGTTTCCTGACCTTGAGGTGCTCCAGCCCTGGCTGAGAGCTGCCTGGGGTCCTTGGCACTGTGCAGCTTTGAGGCGGGCTGGGCTGGAGACTGTAGCTGAGGCTGACTTGAAGCAAAGCTGCTCCAGCCTTGGGCACTGTGTTTGTGCTTTCTCTCAGTGAATCCTCTTGGTGTGTTACAGATGGGAGCTCTCAGCCATGACAACAAACAGCACCATCAGCCGCCCCATTGTCTCCAACCAGGGCTGAAGACAACTCGTCCTTTCTACTACCCTGCCCTCACCCCTCCACATACTGACCTCTTGCTCCACTGCCTGCATGAATTTTTAGCCCTTTCAAGCGAGGAATGTGTGAGCTCGGTTTGTCTTGCCCTAGCTAGGACTCTCTCTGCCCTTGTCACGCTTTGGGCAGCACAAGTGAACAGGCAGAGCTGGCCACTGGGGGAAGAAAACTGTTTGGCCTCAGCAGCACAGCTGTGACCCCTCTCCTTGCTGGTGGCTTAGAGCTTCCTTCCCTTTGCCTGTGGAACTGCTGCTGTGCTGTCTGGTGTCCAGCCACTTTCCAAGGGCCTGAATCAACTCTTACCACCAGCCATGGCCCTGGGGTTGACATCAGGGTCAACCTGAAGTGTTCCTGCATTGCCTCAAGAGAGCAGGAACTTCTACACCTCTACACCTGCTCCTGCCAGCACTGACAGCTTCCTGGCACTAAATGGCAGGCCCCAGCTCCAAGCTGAGCCCAGTGTGGGGGGCCTGGGCCCAGCTGGACACTGCCCAGCTCCCATTGTAAAACAACAACTGGGGGGAGTTTTATAAATGGTGAGGCAGACGTGGTTTCTGTGTGTCCTAGCAGATGAACTGGGGGACAAAAGGTGCGAGAGGGGAGAGACTGAACCAGGTACTTTTCCCTGGAGCTGCAGGTCACTAGTGGCTTGTGGCACCAGCAGGCAGTGGCTGATGTGGGCCACAGCCCTGCCTGGGGTGGGGAAGGGAAGCTGGGCCCCCCCAGCAGTAGTGCCCTGGGGTAGCTGCCTCCTGCCCAGAGTTGTGCTGTCCTGCAAGTGGACAGAATCTCCTGGGCTGTGCTGCCTCAGGTAGGTGGATGCTCTGTAGCTTCCTGCTTCAGGGCTGGAGGTGGAGGGATGCCTGGGACAGCCTTCTCGGGTGGCACAGCAGGCTGTGCTCAAGCCTCTTCCCACCAACCTGAGGCATCTGATGGGAAGAGGAGCTCCAGTGGCAATTGCAGTGGGGCTGGTGCAGAGAAAGCTAGGGAAGCATTCGGGCTGTTCCCTGGGATGTAAAGCCATAGGGACAGCTGAGATGGTGGTGGCTGCATGCCAGGAATGGTGGCAGAGGGCCCAAGCTGCCTCCCCTGCCCTGAGGACTGGCACAGAGCCCAGGGTCAAGTGCTCATCCAGCAGCACAAGGTTGCAGAGGTGCCTGGGCTCCTCAGCCTGCAGGAGGTGGCCAATGCAAGAACAGTGAAGTGGTCTGGAGTGGCGTGAGAGCAATGAAAACCCCATGGCAAGAGAACAGAAGGCACCACAATTGCAACAAGAGCTTGTTCTTCGCACACTGGGCAGCAGCTCACCTTGAGAGGTGATGAGCATCATTGGCCAGAGGGAAACAAGGTGTGCTGAGGCAGCACACCTGGCTCTGAGGGAGAGCAGCCCCAGCCTGGGCTCATCCTTTGTGGTCCTTGGCACCTACAGGTTACCCACGAGGACTTAGGTAAACATCTGCCCTGTGTTGTCCAGCAGCTCTCAGTCCCCTCCTCAATCAGCTGCCTCAGCCACAGGTGCTCTCTCAAGCTGTGAAATAAATGGTGGAGTTTTTTTGCTGTGCAGTGAAGCACCAAGCTCACTCTCCTTGCAGGGTGCCAGGCTTTAGGAAACACTCCCTGAGCACCCGAGTCCCTGGGCTAGGTCATGTGGCGCTGAGCACAGAGGCTCCCTGATTCTCTCAATTCTGTCCATGAATGGCTGTCACAGGGAGGAATCACAATCTCTGAGGCATTGAGTGGTGACAATTGGCCCCAGAAAGGCTCAGCACCCCATGCCAGCTGCCTCTAGGAGAGCAAACCTTTTGAGGGGAGAAGGCTTCTATGGGAAGAAAAGAAGGAGCTCCTCAGGGAGAGGGGTCATTGGCACCCACTCCTCTTCAAGGGTTCTTTTGTGTTCAGGGGTGCTGTGGCCCTAACCTGCCTCTGCCAGGACCCTGCTGCAGGCCTGGGCATGGGACACTGCTCATCACCTTGGTCTAGGTGTCCCCAGTGCATTTTCTTGGCTTATCTGCTCCTTCTCCCAGCACCCAGCTCAGCCATCAGTGATGCTGCAGAGCAGCTCCCAGGCAGGCAGAGTAGACACAGGATATTCTACGGGGCTGGCAGGAGCTGGGCAGATGTGTCCCACAGGGGGGGATCCCTGCTGCCTTTGTCACTGCCCCCTCCTGAGCGGCAGGTTTGCTTTAAAGACCCTGGCTTCCTTTTATTACTTCCCCTCTCAAATTGCAGCTGGCTGCAAGGGCTATTTTTAGCAGCCTGCCTTCTAAAAATAGCCCCGAGCTGTTTGGAGTTGCGTCACAAGAGGTAACTCTCTCCCTGAGTGGCTTGGCCTCTGCACCCCAGCCGGGTACAAAAGGAGGCCAGGAGCAGCAGGGTCAGCAGGTTCAGCCACAGCCAGAAAGCGAAGGAGGCAGCGGTTCCCTGCCAGCCTCAGGCCATCCCAGCCCCGGCAGCATGACCATCTTCTGCAGCCACTGCCACCGGCCCCTGCAGGCAGAGATGAGCTGCCTGCCCACGAGGGCCAAGCAGGCGCCCAGTGCCTCAAGACCGTTCAGGTGAGCTCCCTCCCGCCTCCTGCCCTTCCTCAGGGCTGGGATGGCCTCCCAGAATCCCGGGATAGCTGGTGTAGGGTCTGATGGCCATTGCAAGGTGCTGACAGCAGTCTGGCCCAGCAGGCTTGTCAGCTGGTGCGTGGGGAGGAGCTGCAGGTATTTGGAGGGGCAGAGGTATTTTAGGTAGTTTAGGAGGAAAGGCATATTCCCAGGTACTGGGCTGGGGTGCACATTCCACTGAATGCAGTTTCCATCCTGATGGGGTTCGGTGGGGAGGTTGTGTTATGTGGGCTCCCACCAAAGCACAGGTCATTGTCCAGCCTGGTGCCCAGCAGGAGAGGCACCAGCCACACCAGCAGCGTGTGCCCCTGGGTAGGCTTGAGCACCTCTGCCTGTGCCCACAAGGTTTGCTCTCCTAGAGACAGCAGCTGGCATGGGTACTGAGCATCTCCACATCCCTGAGCTCGCAATGCTTCTCACAGTGACAGGCAGGGAATGCTGTCTCTTCCCCTCCCTGGACACATGTCCCAGATGGCTGCTTTGCAGGTCAACCAAGAATGCCTCCAAGGCTCGCCGAGACCAGATCAATGCAGAGCTGCAGGCGCTGCGCTCCCTGCTGCCCATCTCTGCCCAGGAGAAGGAGCGGCTCTCCTACCTCCACACCATGGCCCTGGTGTGCCTGCGGCTGCGGGGGGCTCAGCTGTTCCCTCCAGGTACCCTCAGCACTGCTGTACTGTACACCAGCTCGGCTCTGTGTGTGTGGGGCACTGCTCCTGCCCCATCCAGGACAGCGCTTCACCCTCATCCCCCTGCAGGCTTGGCTCCTCCTGTGGGACCAGCCCTCGGCACAGAACTACTCTCCCTGCTCCCGGGGTTTCTGCTTGTGCTCTCAGCTGACAGCAAGCTGGTCTACATCTCAGAGAATGTGGCTCAGGTCCTGGGCCTCTCTGTGGTAAGGCCTGCTCACTGGGCATTTGCAGTCTCTGTCCCCATAGCCATCCTGGTGGCTTATTGCACGAACAGCCTGCAGTCCCAGCAGATGCTGGGCTGTGGCTCCAGCAGGCTGTGCCCCCACTGTGCCAGCCAGGGCTCACTGAGACAGGCACAGTCTCTGAGGGCAGCCCCCTCTTTGTCAGGTGGAGCTGCTCGCCCAGGGGGACTCAGTCTTTGACATCCTGGATGGGCAGTTGGGAGAGGACGTGCACAAGAAACTCCTTCTTGCCCGGGAGGAGCCTGGCAGGGGTAAGGAAGGCCTTGGCAGGCATCTCACAGATCTTGCCACCCTGCTCTGGCCCTTGGCTGTGACTAGACAGCCAGGGCCAGAGGGATGCTCTGACCTGCTCCAAATGGTTTGTCTCCCTGCAGAAGTCACTTTTGTCAGCGAGATGCGCACGTCCAAGGCTTTCAGGCTGCAGCACGGGGGGAACCGGGTCATGGCAGTGTGCGGGCGCTTTGTGGCCCTGAGCTGGCCACCTTCCCCCTCCACCACAGCCTTCCTGGCCCTCTGCACACCCATTGAGCAGTCACCCACAGATGGCGAAGCCACTTCCCAAGATGACATATTCCAGAGCATGCATCTCCTGGACATGACATTTGTTGATGTCACGGAGAGGTGAGGGGTGCCTGCTTGCACTGCAGCCCCAGCTGTACATCTCAGACAGCAAGAATCCTTTCTCTTCACCCAGCCTGTGTATGGGATGCAGGCTAGACACTGCATGAGCGCTGAGACTCACTTCCCAAACCTCTTCCCTCATTTACAACTCTGTTGTTTCATTCTCCATCATGCAGCAGCTGCTCCTTGCTGACACAGTGCAGGCTCTGTACAGCACTCAGTCCCCACTTCCCTTGTCTTCCCCAGTGTCACCTACCACTTAGGCTACCACAGGGAGGAGCTGCTCGGTCAGTCGTGGTACAGCCTTCTGCACCCTGAGGATGCTGAGCTGGCAGCTGCCCAGCACAGGGCCGTGGGTGAGTGTCAGGCCCGGGAACGTGTGTGCTGTCCCCTGGCTCCGTGGTCTGGTTATGCCTGAAACATGGCTACCAAGGATAGCAGCCACAAAGCGAATTCAGTCCTCCCTGTTGTGACTCCCCGCTCCAAAAAGGGTGAGGCAGGGAAGTGGTTACACACCCCAGACACTGTCTCTAAGTAGCGTCCAAGCTGGGGGTAGGCATCCTGCTTTGCCTCAGTATACAGAGTAGGGACAAGGCCACTTGAGACGCCGGTTTTTGGGAGGGCATGACTGCAATTGACTCTGCTCTGTGTAGCTCTATCCGCCGTGGCCAGACTGGCGACCGATGGCGGAGCTCATGGGGCAGCCTGCGGGCTGCACAGGCAGCCTGGGGCCGTGCCCGGCTGCCGGCTCACGCAATCCCTTCCCT
>JAHLSL010013021.1:348932-360053 GCA_025920805.1 Petroica traversi
GCGTTCATGTACTGGGCCTAGACGGGAGGCTGGAGGCGGCGGAGGAGAGCTCTGGCTCCAGCGAGGACGGCGGGAGCGTGGCGGGGGCTGGCGCGAAAGGTGAGGGGGGCCCGGCGGCCTCAGCTCGGGCGCGGCTCCCGGACGCCCGGGTGGTGGAAATGAGTTGCCAAATGGCTCGGTGCCCTCTGGAACTGCAGCTGCCGCGTCCCTCCCTGGCCTGCCCAGCTCGGGATCGAGCCGGGTGAGAGGTCCCTGCGATAGACACGTGTACGGGCCTGTTCTCCCGTCTCCTTCCCAGTGCGTGGAATCACAGAACCACAGAGTGGTTTGGGTTGGAAGGGACCTTGCAGATCACCCGTGCACACCTCGCGCTAGGCCGGGTTGCTGTGGGAGGTGTCACATCGCGGGGACAGCAGCTCTGTGCCAGTCCGGATGTGCAGGAGCTCACAGGACGGGAGAGTGGAAGAAGCAGGAGACGCGTGGCTGTGGGCACAGCATGGGCTGAGGGTCAGGGTGATGGGGGCTCATCTGCAGCAGTGAACACAGTTCAGTTTCCTCATTTCAGAACGATCCAGATGCAAATGAAAACCTTACAGAAAAGACAGCAAAAGCCCTTGAAGGGAATTGTGAGGAAGTGGACATTGGTGTCAAATACAGGGCACAGCACAGTGTGTCACAGGTGCCCTGTGAAAGGGTCTCCAGGGTGTGTCTCTGTGGGGCCGTGGGGGAAACACATCTTTAGAGGGGAGCTTTTGCCAGTGGGATTCAGCCGTGGGCAAGGTGCCCCACAGTCTGTTGTAGGCATTTTGTTTTCCCCTGGAGAGGAAATGGTGAGCAAAGCTCAGAGAGAGGATCACTGACAGGCACTCTTTCCTTCCCACAGCTGGATGGGAATGGGAACAGCAGTTTTGCTTTTGCCATCTGTCAAGGCCCTCTGTGATCTCGTTTCTAGAGCAGAAGGAGTTACATTAGAGTCCAGCACTGGTTTTGTCTCAGCAGGGAACAACTGGACAGATATCAGGTATTTCTTTAGACCATCTGGTCTTGCATCCTGGATGCTCTGATGTGCTTGGCAGGTTGTAGAGCTCCCTGCAGGATCAGCTGAGGAAGGCATAAGGTCTCCATGTGTCACAGGAGTCTGTGGGAGGAGAGGAAACACGAGGAGGCTGTGCTTGAGAGCAGGAAATGCCCCTGTTATCAGCAGGTAGCAGTAGTTTATCAAGAGGTGCAGAAAGGAGGAAGCAATCCACAAAGTAATGGATGAAGGGGAAAAATGGCAGGAGGGAAAATTAAATGGACTACAGAGATAGCACAGAAAAGGTAAGTTATTTTCTAAGGGGGAAAAAAGGAATGGAAAAAATCGAGAGATTAAGTCCTCAAGAAAGAATGCAGGGAACAAGGAAAATAAGCTAACACCTGCCTTTTTAACCAGAACCTTTTCATACACACAGTTGCCAAATCTGCTGCCCAGCAGTGAATGCCTGCTGGCACCATTTGCTTCTGCCCCAGAACAGGCTTCTTTTTTTATGGTGATGTCCAGTGCTGATTCTATCACTGTGAGAGATTAATTCAATCTCCTACAAATAGGCAGTAGGATGTATTTCGTGGACTGATCCTAGTGTGTGGAAATAATTTTCCCCATTAGGTTTCAGGTAGTCAGGTTTGGTCTCCTGTACCAGTACTGAAACATTTTACCAGTGGAAACTCTGTATGCCTTTGCTTTGTTTGATTTATACCAAATCTCTTTTTGGTATCTTTGCTAAATGGTGCATTTTTTTATGTGGTGTCTTTATCTCATTTTAATAGTCTTTGCTATTTTAACAGTATTGGTTTGGAATTGCAGCCAAATGGAATATTTGAGTACAAGTAATGGTGCCTTATCTTCATCAAGTGCTGAGAGTATCTTCCACATCATTATTCCTTTATTTTAATGCATTCTTTGTCCTTTTGACTGTCCTTGTTCAGAGTTCAGATGAGGTGGGGGGGTGTTTAGGGGAAGCAGTGCAATGAAATCATGCTGCATTCACATTTCCTTTGTCCCTTGTGCAGCAGACTGGATAGTCACTGTTCCTGTATCCCACCTCAGAGCACTAATGAGCGTCATCAGAGCAGAGTTCCTGAGCACTCGGAACAAACAAAATTAAAACATTTATTGAGGCAGCTCTTGGCTGTGCCCATTATGTTGTCTGGATGATGAGAGTTGTTTCTGAAGCAGAAAGCCCTGGTTATTGCCAGGATGAGAGTGCTTGGGATGAGTCCATGCTCGGAGCCAATGTGACTGACTCATGTTGCTTCCTGAATTTGGCAAAGCAAACCTTGTTTGTGGGGAAGTGTTTCATGTTTGTGTGGGAAGGGTTTGGGAGTGAGTGGGCTACAGGAGCAGCTTAGGGGGGTGCCTGGCATCCAGGCAAGGTATCACAGACAGGCTGTGGTTGTCCCTGCTGGGTCACAGTTGGGGTGTTTGGTATTGCAGAGGCTCAGAAAGACCATGTGCCTGCCACTGCTCAGAGGTGCTGGGCAGGCAAACACCACCTCAGTCAGTTTGCCAAGGCTTTCCCTTCCAGAAGGGACTCAGTGCAGGCCCCTTCCTGCCCTGACACGAGAGTGGAATGAGTATATCCAAGTGCTGACTGAAGAAATGCTTTCACTTGTTGGTTATGAACACTGAAAGGTCTAAATCTAGAATGAAGAATAGTATGCTATAATGACAGTAGTAGTTTTACATTCTGGTTATAAGAAGCATTAAAGGTTACTGACACAAAGGGATATTGAAGTGGGAAAGTCAGGACTGAGAGGTGACCCCCCTCCAGAATTTGCAATTCCCAGTGCTCTTTGTACCAGGTAAAAACTTTGTACTGATCTTGTGTGTGCTGTTGAGTTGAGAGACAAGCAAAGACACTCTGGGGAGAGGGGGAGGCTGCTCTGTTCTAGTGGTAAAGACTTAAGTGATTAATGGGAGAGAAATCAAAGGCTGAGAGACACAGTGGTTTCTTTCTGCCATGCAGATGTACAGGAATGGCACCACTATGCTTGTGCCACTGTCTCAAGCTCTGAGACATCCCTCTTGGTGGAATTTGGGGGTGAGAAGTGCCCTGAGAAGCTGTTCAGTGTGCCCTGTGCTCTCTTCCAGATCAGTCTGACATGTCTTTTGAGGAACTCCTGCAAGTGCAGAGCAATGCAAGGACGAGAGTGAGCAAGAAGGTGCCTGGTGGGAAGAAAACTGTGAAGCCTACCAAAGCTACAGTGAAGCAGCAACAAGGCAAAAAGGGGTAAAGAGGCTCTTTTATGACTAGAAAAATGTGTATGTGTGCTCTTTGCACTACAGAAATTACACTGGGAGCTCCTCACAGCAGTGGTGTTGCCTTGGGGCTGGCATAGATCTCCTTTAATGTACTGGACAATAATGCCTGTCACTGTAGTGTTTCATTTGGGAATGGTCTGGTGCTGTTTTCAGAGCTCTTAATATCCTGTCCTCTTCAAATCCCCAGCAGCCAGCTGTCACTTGACAGTTAAATTGGCACTCAATGCCTTTATGCCCTCTGTATTAAGGCACTTGTAGCCCTTGGCATGGTGTGCCTCTCAAGCTCTGTGATAGTGCCCACTGTGACCTGAAATAGTTGCCCTGCTGGTTCCTAAACCCCTTCCAGCTTATCAGTATCTGCTGCCTGGCTCTCACTGGCTGGAGTTACAGCCACAGACAATTGTTCTGGAATTCCATTCATCCTTCTGCTGCTGTCTTATCTGTGGCTTGTCCATGTTCATTTCCCTTTTTTTCCCCTCTCTGCAGTATTTACCATCACAGACTTTTTCCTGTATTTAACACAACAAAAGCTATCCCATCTTTTTACAGTTCTCCATAGGCTCCCACTGGTAATAGCAATACCCTTACCCTTAATTTGCAGTATGTACCTAGTTTTCAGGCCTCAGAGTGGCATCCAAGTGATTTGAATGGGTTTCCTCTCTTGCACTGGTAGTCCCTAACTTATTTCTCAATCTCCGCTCAATGCACGAGCAGCTGCTACACAAAATTCATTTCTCCTGCCATAAAAAGTTGATTAGGATAATGTTTCTGCTTTACTTTTTACCTAAGACTTGGGGATTTTGTGTAGTGCAACATCTTCTCACACTGGCTCTATTTCTGCCAAACACTTTGTATAATTCTGCTTTTGTTTAATTCCTCTAATCCTTTAAGTGATGTATTGCTGTAAATCCCCCATGCTTTTTCTCTTGTGTTTTTATTGTGGAAGTGAGCTGCTTAAAGAAAGGCTTCAGGAAAATCCCCTGGACTTGAGCTGGCTTCAGCAGTGCCATATAAAGCTGACTCCAGAGCACTCACATCAGTGATGTGAGAATACACAGAATGCTGCCCTAAGAGGGATTTGGAAAACTTGTGCCAGTGGGGTTGTGTTCCTGCCCCGGTGTCACTTGTGGCTGGCTGTGGGTGCTCTCAGCAGGTGGTTCACAGGTTTCTCCTGTTTCTGATAACTTGCTTGGCAAATCACAGGATGCAGCCCTCAAGTAATATGGGGAGAGAAATACCCTGTTCTCCCACCTTATCCTGGCCCACTCATATGCCTGGAACATCCAGCTGGGAAGGCCTGTGTTGCAAGGTGAACTTGTTCCCTGAATTGGTTGTCATTGTGATCCTCATGGTCCTGATTCCTGGTGGAGTTCTTTCAGGATATGTGCCATGTGCTGTGCAGCCCATTCTCCTGGGGGCTGATTTTTTCCTTACTGGTGTTAAAGTGGGCTTTCTTGCTGAGCCTGGCCACTGTGGACTTGGCCTCTCTGTGTGACCACCAGGCCAGTGCAGAAATGCCCAGCTTTGAAACTCACAAGTGCTGAGGGAGCTGGCAGATGTCATTGCTCAGCTACTCTCTGTCATCTGTGAAGGGGCACAGAGAGCAGGAGGGGTGCCTAAAGCCTGGAGGGAAGCCAGTGTCATTCCAGTCTTCAAAAAGGGCAAGAAGGGAGACCTTGGGAAAATACAGACCAGTCCTGGACAGGTGATAGAGCGCTTCATTCTGGAGAACATCTCTAAGCATGTGGAAGAAAAGAAGGTTCTTGGGAGTGGTCTGTATGGATTCACCAAGGAGAAATCATGCCTGACCGATCTGGTAGCCTTCTGTGATGGCATGACTGGCTGGGCAACTGAGGGGAGAGCAGTGGACTTCAGTGAGGCTTTTGACACTGACTCCCTTAACATCCTCTCAGACAAGCTCAGGAAGTGTGGATTAGATGAATACACAGCAAGGTGGATTGGGAACTGGCTGAATGGCAGAGCTCAGAGGGTCATCATCAGAGGCACAGGGTCCGTTTGGAGGCCTGTCACTGGTGGTGTCCCTGGGGGTCAGTACTGGCTCCAGTATTGTTCAGCTCGTTCATCGATGACCTGGGTGAAGGCCTAGGCCTCCCTCAGCAAGTTTGCTGACAGCATAAAGTTGGGAGGAGCAGCTGCTACACAGAGGACTGTGCTGCCATTCCATGAGACCTGGACAGGTTGGGCAGTAAAGAACCCTCTGAGGTTCAACAGGGTCCTGCACCAGGGGAGGAACAGCCCTAGGCACCAGCACAGGCTGGGGATGACCTGCTGGGCAGCAGCTCTGCAGAGAAGGACTTGGGGGTACTGGAGGACAACAAGCTGTCCATGGGCCAGCAGTGCCCTGGGGAACATTCCCAATGGGATCCTGGGCTGCATTAGGAACTGCAGAACTGCAGTGCCAGCAGGTCAGGGAGGTGATCCTGCCCCTCTGCTCAGCCCTGATGAGGCACATCTGGAGCACTGTGTCCAGTTCTGGGCTCCTGGAACAAGAGAGACAAGGAGCTCCTGGAGAGGGTAGGTCCAGCAGAGGAGGAAAAAAAATATTAGGGAACTGGAGCATTTCTCCTACGACAACAGGCTGAGAGAGATGGGCCTGTCCAGCCTGGAGAAGAGATGACTGAGAGGGGACCTTATCACTGCTTACAAATATGTTAAGGTGTCAAGAGGATGAGGCCAGGACAAAAGGCAATACTGAAACACAGAGAGTTCCACCTGAATACGAGGAAAAACTTCCTTACTGTGAGGGTAACTGAGCACTGGAATAGGCTGCCCAGTGATGTTGTGGAGTCTCCTTCTCTGGAGATATTCAAACCCACCTGGATGCAATCCTATGCAACCTGCTCTGGGTAACTCTGCTTTAGGAAAGGTTCCTTCTACCCCCAGCCATTCTGTGACTCCATGAGAGGAATAATCTGTACAACACATTTATTGATGCAGGAGGTAGGGTTTTCACTTGATACAGTGGAGCTGTTCCAGGTTCTATATGGGGTTGTTTTATCCACACATTGTTACATTTGGTTGTTGTAGCCTTCAGTGGCTCTTGACTGAGCCACTTCTTTGCTTTCTACAGGTATCATGGTGAGGATTGAGTTGAGAGAGTCTGTTGTGCAGTAATGTTCTTCTGAGGGTCCAAATGACCTCTCAGCTTATTAGCGTGGGCCTCATTCTGACATCTGCTCCTCTTAAATAATTTTTTCTCATTTTCAGGCCATTGGAGATGTCTGCCAAGAAGCCTGTGCCTTTCCTGCGACAAGTTGTCCCTGCCAGGAAGAAGGTGGGTGCTGCCCCTCCCCAGTTCATGACTTCCCTTAGTGCTGCTGACAGGGCACACATTTGGGAATGGGGCTACTGCAGATGGCACAGGATACTTCTGGAGAACAGGGCTAGACCACTGGGGAGTGCAGACAGTGACAGCATTTCCCTGGGGAGAACAACAGCTGGCTTGGAGCAGCTGCAGTTCAACTTTGAGAGTTTGTGACCCAAGTGTTTCTTCACGGTGCAGTGACTGCCACCAGTGACACTTTCACTGCAAACCACGGTCATTGTTCAGTGCTAATCCCAGAAGTTCAGATGTCCACCTACTTTCCAATCCAAATGTAACTGTGGCTTATCATTGCTGGATTGTCTGAATATGGTAATTTCCACAGTTAGAGACCTCTTTTTGCATAACCTGACCCAGTTAATCTGTGAAAATCTAGACAGGTTTGAGTTCCCAAATCCATCACCTCAACAATTCATACTCAGCCAGCTCTTGGTCTGGGAGTTGTGGGTGTTTGACAGCAGCACTCCTACTGCTGTTCCTGGATATTCCTGGGTTGAAGACCGGGAGATGTCTGTTGCAGACTTGACTTTGGGAATGCCACCTTGACCATCAGACTCAGTCTTTGCCAACTGCAAGTTTTTCAGTGGTGGGAACGTAACTTTGCTGGGGGAAAGAACGGCTGATCCATGAAGGGAGAATAAGCAGGCTATTAACAGGGTAACTGCTAAAGCTCTTATCTTTGCCTTCCTTGCTGTCAGGTCCAGAGAGACCCTCGATTTGATGACCTGTCTGGAGAGTATAAGCCTGAAATATTTATGAAGACATACAGCTTCCTGGACAGCATCAAGAAGCAGGAGAAGGAGGTGATGCTCTGTGCCTGTCCTTGCCTGGAAGAACCTTGCTTGGCAGGGGCTGTTTCTTCAAAGGCTTTTCTCAGTGGAGGTCACAGGCAGGCAGTCATGCAGCTTTCTGCTCTGTTCTTCAGATGGTTCAGAAGCAACTGAAGAAATGCCGGAATGTGGAACAGAAGGAGAAACTTCAGCGGCTCCTGAACCGTATGGTGAGTTCAGTGCAGCATCTCCTCTCTGTGAGGCACTGGGAAAGAGGATGTGTGACCTGAGGTCTGCCTGACCCTGACACGGGCCATCCTTTTTGTACAGACACAGCAGGAACAGGCACAGAAAAAACAGCAGAAGCTGAGAGAGAGGGAGCTGTCCTTGAAAAGACAACAGAGACAATTGGCCAAGCAGGGGAAGAAACCCTTCTTCCTGAAGAAATGTAAGTATTTGGTGTGAGCATGCTGCAGGAAGATCTAGAGGGAGTACTGCTGGCAGGAATTCAAGCACTGGAAAGAAGGTGTCCATACTGTTCCTCAGAGCTATGGAGGGATTGTTTTAGTGCTCAAGGGACAAGCTAAGCCTGGACCAGGGAGGGCGCAGTAAGAGGGGCTGCTCTGTAGAGATGTTTTGGGCTTCAGTTTAAAACTTGACTTCCCTCTCCTCTGCAGCTGAGAAGCGGAAATTGGAACTAGCTGAGAAGTATGCAGAGCTGAAGAGGAGTGGAAAGCTGGAGAGCTTCCTGAACAAGAAGAGGAAGAGGAATGCCATCAAAGACAAGCGCCATCTGCCCTCACAGAAGAACTTGTGACTGTTGGACAGTCATGCTGTTGTCTGGCACTGGGACTCATTCTACCTTGGCCAGGCCTGGAAGATGGTTATCCTTCTTCCCAGGATCTGCCTTCCACTGTACAGTGGTGCTGTAAAGCAGCAGAGCAGAGGCTGAACTGAAGGAAATAGTGGGGGTTTTGTAGCTGGAGTATCTTCTTTGCTCGTGGTTTAGATCTTGGCTGGGTGGTGACAAGTGTGTCATGCAGATGCTGATGACAGCTGTCTTTGCCCTTGCACCTGCTCATTTCTAACTCCAGCAAGAAAAGCCTGAGTCCTGCCCTGCACTGCTGGCTCTACTCCAGGTCTTTGCAGACTTCCACTGAGGTAGAAACGGATGTGGGACAATGCCTGCTCAGAGCAGCAACCCTGACTTCAGGGTGCCCAGGGCTGCTTCAGTGAGATCTGGTAATGTCCAAGGACAGATGCCCTCACTTTTCTTGGCCTCTGCCCCACTGCTTCAGGTTCTCAAGATGGAACTTTTTGGTCCTTCATCCAGGAAACCTGCCTGGTGTTTGTCCATAATCATTGTCTTGTTCTCAGTGAAGTGCGTGGCTCTGTCTTCTCAGAAGCTTTGTCACAGGTTTGAGGCGTGAGTGGGAAAGGGGTGCTGAAAGGTCTCCCCAAAGCCTTTTCTTCCTAAGAGTGAAAATCCTGTCCCCTCAGCCCTTCCTAGCAGTGCTCCAGACTCTGACAGCTTTCACATACTCAGCTGGAGTCAGCCCAGACAACCAACAGCTCTCTTGGTGGCCCAGCATAGAGGGACCCACTAAGAGATGAGTAAAGGTGAGAGGATCACTCCCCTCCACATGGGCTACTCTGGTGATGCAGATCTGGGCTCTGGACCTTCCTCATACACGGGGCAGGCTGTGACTGCTCAGGTATTGCTGCTTGGGATCTCTCCTTCAGAGCAGCTTGGTTTCTCAGGGTCATCTCCATAGGGTTATTAGTGCTTCTAGGAAACTGATCCTGGATGGAAAAGTACCTGTTTTCCTTTATTCCCACTGTCAGTGCTGGTACAGTCAAAAGTGTTTTAACTTAGGGGAGCTAATGCCTCTCTCCAATATCATGTTTGAGCACCAGCCCTCTTGCTTCTTGCTCTGGTTGCCCTGTCTGCCATGGCTGTTCTGACAAGGGGACAGCTCAGATGGCCCCAGTGTGACAGGTCAGAGTGTGCTGGGAAAGTGCCTGGGCACAGCTGTGCTATGTGGGTGGCCACACATCTTTGGGGCCTGGGGACAGGCCTTGCTGGGAGCAAAACATGGAACAAGGAGCAGGTCAGTGGGCCTGAGGGTGTTGCTGAAGCACCTGCCTGTGCTGTAGCTCCTGTGGATGATGCAAGTTCTGCTCTGGTGACAGGTCTTGGTGGAACTGGGGGAAAGGCAGCAGCCATGGCTAGAGACCTCCTGCCAGCAGGGCCTTGCTGAGGGGCCACATGACACTCCTCAGCATTCCTGAGTCTGAGTGTCCCCATCCCCTGCTGCTTGTAGGTTTGGTGAAGCAGGGAGCAAGGCGAGTGCACCCCCAAAGTGGTCCTGGCTTCCCCCTGCTGCCCCTCTGGATCTAAAGGTCTTCCTCGTGCTGAGGTCTGTGCCTGCCTGCAAGGACATCCCTGCTGGGATGGGACAGCCTGAGCAGTGAGCCGGTGGCCTGTGTGCCTGCCAGCTCCTGGGCCCAGCACCTCACAGCAGGGGAAGACCTGGGGCATTGCCCAGCCCAGCCAGGGGTGAGGTGCCACTGGGTAGTGGGTGAGAAGCAGGATGGCAACACCAGCTCCAAGGGAAGAGGCTGCTTCCAACATCTCCAGAGACCTTCCTACTGCTGGGGAGTTGCTCTTTCCAGTAGTGTCCCAGCCTCAAGCAGTTGGCTTATTTTCCTCGTTTCTGAGGTGATCTGGGCCTCCGGGTGGAGTGTGGGGACTTGCTGTGAGTGTCCTTGGCCATAACTGGTACCTGTTGATGTGACTGCACTGGTTGCACAGGTGCTGGTGGCTGACAATGCTGCCACACACACCTCACCAGTGACACCCTTGGAGCCCACCAGCCTCTCACAGGACCTGTGGGCCAGGAAGAAAGGCTCCAGACCCAGGAGCCTAGGCTTTCCTCAGGCCTAGGTGGTCACTGAGTTAGCCTCACCACAGGCTCTGGACAGACACCCAGTCACACAAGGGACAGGCCCCCACAGGAGTGGGGGGGGTCTGCCTGCTGCCAGGGACACAGACATGAAAAGGCTGCAGGGCTCAGGTCTTTTATTGCAAAGAGGGAGATACAAAAAAAGGACAATCACCCCTTTTTGGGTCCCCCCAGGCCTGCAGCTGGCTGAGAGGGGTGACAGCAGGGGGAGGCCCAGGCCTTGCTTCCCCCTGCACGGGGACCTTGGCTCACACAGTGGGGAGCAGGCTGCTGCCAAGGACCACTCTGGAGCCAGGGCCAACCACAACAGCAAAGTGGGTGACCCGCTGGGTCACTGTGTGGCACCCTGGCTGGCCAGAGAGCAGTGCTGTACGGGGAGCACTGGCAGGGAGCCTGGCACAGGGCAGACACAACTCATGGCCTCCTCCTCTGCTCTGCTCTTTTCCCAGGTGGGGTGCTGAGGTTCCAAACTGCTCTGCAGCCTTACAGAGGCTGCTGTGGGGCCCTCGCCATGCGCCCCTCAGGACCCTGAGCCGCTTTGCCCAGGGAAGGAGGGAGCAGGGTCGTTGCCCTCTGTCCAGGCAGGGAGCTCAGCGTCCTGCCCCGAGTTTGTAGGTACGGCCAGGCATGGGGACGCCCAGGCTGTAGCTCCTGCTGGCTTGTCACGTGTTGTCCTGGGCCAGCTCCTCGGGGCAGGCAGGCTGGTCCCGGGCCTTGCGCAGCCCCGCGGGCGGCTGGGCC
>JAHLSL010013021.1:370053-424723 GCA_025920805.1 Petroica traversi
GCGGCGGACAGGGGGGCACGGCGTGGATCGCGGCCGCGTTGCCTCCATGTTGCAGCCTGTGGCGAGCGGGTGGCCGTGGATCTCAGGAGGGGGTGTATCGCCTTGGCCGTGCTTTGGAAAAGCCGCCGCTTTGCCCCCGCAGTGAACGGGGATGGCCCTACGGCCGCTTCCCTGAGGCCAGGCAGTAGGCAGCAAGCATCCGTGGGCCTGTGTCATCGATACTCCAGCCCGTAGGGAACAACAGGAAGGATTCAGTGTGCTGCCAGCTGAACTCTGAGTTGTGTCCCCGGCAGAGCTGGGAGACAAGCTGGGCGGTGTAGGTGTCATTGCTGTCTGTGTGGTTAAAGGTCTGGACCAGGCTAGATGTGCTTATGAGCACCTGCCAGGAGGCAGGAGGTGCCTGTTGTGTAAACCAGGTGGGGTTTTTTTGGCCCACTCATCTTACCAGACTGATGAGGTCTCCTCATGAGAATTACAGGGCAGATTCAGTGAGTCCCCCCAGTTCCTTGGGTCTCTGGGCTGTGGTGTGTTGCCTGCAATGATGTGTTCAAGTGTTTCACAAAAATTGGAGGCATAAGATTCAAAAGGGGGAAAAAAACTGTTCCTGCAGGGCTGCAGGATTCCAGCCTTTGTGAAAGGCCTTTGCTAGATGGGTGTGTTTGTAGGGAGAAGCTCAGTGACTGAGTGACCAGATGGGCTGGAGTAGAAACATTCCAAAATACTCCAAGCTCCTAAAGAAAGTCTCTGATTGTGGTGCCCAAGGGAGTGCTGGGCTAGGCAGGCAGCAAATGTGAAGGAGTTTGCAACATGTGTCTGCTAAAAGCCTGTGCACCTTTAATGACACATGCTGAGGCTGTTGTGTGGAGCAGGAAGCAAGCGATCATTTCATAGCGTTTAAGTGACTTGAGGTGTTGTTCATTTGTAGGCAGGTTACTCCCAAGCTGGAATTCGGAGAGCAGGACAGAATTACCAGGTTGACTTCCTGTAGAAGAAATTTGCATATGCAGAGCACAGAACTTAGTGATGGCAAAGGATGTGCATGTACATAGGCTTCGCAAATGGAAGTGCCCCAGGAGCCAGGAAGAGAAGAACTGCTTTGGCCAAACCATGGGCAGAATGACTGAGGATAGTGAGACCAAGTGTAGAGTACTGTAGAAGTGGGTTACATGGGTGGCAGGATGCCAGCGGGTGAGAAGTGATGTGTAATCAGTCTGAAAGTTGTTTTTAGAACTGGTTTTTGGCCCAGTGAATCCTGTGTCTCTTCACAAGGACAGTTTCCATTAGCATTGTGTAGATACTTGTTCTGATGCACAAGCTTCTTTGTGTGCTGATAGCCCGGGGGGCAGCCATCTGACACAGCTGCTTGCAGGAAACTTCTTGAATTTCATCTGAAATTCAGTCTCTGGAATATCTTCAAACGCAGCATCTGCTACGATGGGAAGAAGCTGATGGAAGCTGATTCCTCCCTCAGAGGCTCGAACGTGATGTGCTGTCATGTCTATAGAGCCAGCAGGTCTGGAGAAGTCCTGCCAGTGGTCACAGTCCACAGTGACCACTGTGGGACTGGTGCTTCTGTCTTTTCCAGTCCTCAGCTCGCCCAAGCTTTCCTGAGTGAGCAGGTCACAGGTGGGCACCTGTCAGGCAGGTGTTTTAGTTCACTGAAGCCAAAGGGAGCTCAAGCCCCAAACCTGAGCTGTGTTAGTGCGGTGTCTGTGCACTTTGCTTCCTTATTGCTTGCCCATGTTCTTTCTCTACAGATCTGCTTGTGTAAGGTATAGTTTTGACGTGTTCTTCAGGGCAGGAGCTCTGCTGTGCTGTCCCAATGCCCTGCAGAGGTGGTCTCTGGTCTCACTGTGCTTTGGGTGGTCATGGTGGCAAAATAATTTCCATCCAAGGGCAATAATACTTCTCCCTTGGGCTTCTCTGTCTCTTGCTCATGTGTAGTCTTAATTTTTTCATACTTTCAGCTATATGAGAAAGGAGAACTTTCCACTGGCTTTAATTTTATAGAATATAATTTCTTTTTCTAGAGTCTCTGTTGCAAGTCTTGGCTGTTCTGTACTCCTTCGTAGTTTTTTCATATTCTGCAGGTGCAGCTCTGGCTGCTGCAGGAGTGGAACTTGGCTGGATCAACCTTTGTGGGGTTGCTCTGTGCTCGGCTGTTGTTGCAGGACAGCTGGGAGGTTGTCCAGGCCTTCAGGATACCAGAGAAGGTCTGGGCCAGTAAAAATGGGCAGTGGGAAGTATAAGCCTCAGTGCATGGAATCGTTCAGTAACAGGACTGTAAGACTTTTAATGCCTTGTGGGAAATTCTTGGTTTTCTAAGCTCAACTGTTGCCTGTAAAGGAAGTTTTTTTTCTGGCATGTGCCACTGAACTAAGTCCACATTTATTTTTGGAAATGGCCCTGAAAAGAGAAACACTCCAGTGGCAGGGATGATACCTCCATTCAGAGAGCAAGGCAGAGTTGAGAGGGATTTGTGACCTCTTGATGACCTTCCTATGAACTGACTGAGCGTAGCCTAGACCCAGCAGACTTTGCCTTAAGTGGCTCCCAGGGGAGGCAGAGCTGAATTTTATGGGCAGTGGGCTATTATGCAGAGAGGCAGAAGGAGGTAAACACCTGGAAATGAAACAAAATGCTCTTTGCATCTTCAGTGGGACTACCCATTGGCTCAGAATGATTGGCTGCCCATCACAGTGCCCTGATTAATTCACACTGCAGGATGTGAAGCATGCTTTGGCTAAAACAGTCCATCAATCAGCCTTAACTTCTACTCATAGTTGTCTTAGTAGAAGTCTTTATAGCAGTATTCTGGGGTGGGAGTGTCTTTATTGAGATGCCTTGCCAATAAATCCTCTTAGGGGTAGTAGCAGGTTTTCACTGTGTAGAGACTGCCAGAAGTGAACTAGGGCTTTGCCAAGGTAAAATGTCCGTCTGCATCAAGGTAATGTCTTACTGTGTTTTCATTGTTTTGTGTGTTGGTCGGGCAGTACACTGGGAAAAAACGTGTCAAAGGACTTTGTGCAAACATACTTGAGGTCTTGTTATTTCCACATAATGGTATTTTCCACCTCTTTTAATAGGACTGCTCTTTTTTATTTTTTTTTTCTTTTAACATCCTGAGTGTCCATAAATGCAAGTTCTTAATTAGGAAACAAGATAAGGTTGTGTGATTGTGTTCACTTTTTCCATGACACAGCTACTGTGTTCAGTGTTATGTGGATGTTGTTTCAGTGATAAGTAGTCATATTTCTAGTCAGAGGTGAGAGATACAAGTTGTGTTCTGGCTGCTGCGTCAGTATTGATGAGGTCAGGCTGCAAAGACAGATTCTACCTGTGCAGATCATGCTGTGAATGGCACTGCAAGGATTCAAATACACTGCATTTCATCCACAACACCTTGTATCTCAGTACAATGCATGAGGAAACATTCCAAGTCTTGCTGCCACCCACACAGTGTGCTCGAACACGGTGTCTCTTGCTTAGGGTAGTTAGAAAAACATTGAGGGAAGTGCATGTGTTTCAGGCACACTTTGTGAGACTGTGTATGTGTACCTTCAGGATATTACATTCCAGAAGGGTGCTCTGAATTCTCTGTCATTACAACTTGCAAACTTTTGTTTTGGAAAGTTATAGCCTAATGAATGTCTTCTTGGAATGAGAGTAGTTGTTGCAAGTACAATTGGAAATATCCCATAAGTGCCAGCTGGGGTGATCCTTTGAAGTTCCATGAGGTGAGTGCTCTTGTCTCTGCAGCCCAGTTTTCCTGTTTGGACAGACAGTGTCCATTATCTGGCAGCTCGTGGAGAGTAGGTTTACACTGTAGTTTGGGCAGGTGTGGTTGCATGATTCCCATTGCCTGGAATGGAAAGGTCCAGGAATCCTTTCAGTGTCAGTTCCTGCCATGTGGAGTGAAGGAACATGCTCTCCTCTGGCACAGCTGCGTGAAGGGGCTTCTGTGGGCTCAGGGGTCTGTTTTCTCTCAGCACAGAGCATTGCCAGTCTTTTCTACAAGAGCTTTGTGGCAATGGAGAGCCTCTGAACTGGGTGTTCCTTCAAGAAATGCTTATTCCAGCTGGAATAATATGTATTTATCTGCCTGAGATGTTCTTGAGTGGTTTCCTGGGTAAATCAGGCGTTTTCATGGTAAACTTCCAACCTCAGCAAAATGTGTTCTGTTTGGATAAGCTACAGAGTTGCACCTCTGGGAATGTTAAATGATTCCAGATTGTTCCTGCAAAGACACTGTGGTGCTGTGACAAACCGGTGTAGCTTGAGACCCAGAGTGCTTGGGAGAGGCCACAGTTTCTTGTAGGGAAACAGTCTCTTATAACTGGTGATATGCCGTGTTTGAATTATGATTTCCTTTCAGTCCTATATAGAAAACAAAATGTTCTAAATAGCCATCAGATTGCTTATTATTCTTAATATTGTGGGCTTGGCTACAGGCCTGCAGCATAATGTGTCTCATATGTTGTCCACTATCTGTAGCTCTCTGTGGCAGCAGAGCACATTTGGAATTTCTTCTCTGGCAGTGTTTTGTTTTATTCCTGGGCCTACAATAATTGAACAGGACTTGGGACAAGTGTGCCCAGCTAATAGGATTGATACGGGGTGTGCTCCTTGCAGAACATTAATCGTGACTTCCCTGTCCATTTAATTTTATTTGAAGGACCTGCCATGCTGCGTCCTAGCCTTGATTTCTAGTGCTTCATTCATTAGCCAGGCTGTGTTGCAACAGTTGTCTGATGGCTTGTCAAAAATGTTGCATTGTTCTTACTGTGCTAGAACATCACGAGTGCACATTCTGCTTTCTCTGGCGTCCTCAGTCACTTGTGGCTGATCAGTAGCAGCCGTGTAGTTTGTGTACAGTGCACCCTCCTCTGGGATCACAATCCCCAGGCATTTATTCTGTCAAAAGAATAAATTGCTGAGCACCAGCAGCTTATGGGGTTCCCCTCGTGATCCCTTCTTTGGTTAAATCTGTGCTGATGCTTTTGTGTAGTTGTTTGGAATGTGGAATGATTCTAGATTGAAAGATAGAATCCTGTCTCCTGTCAGCTTTAAAAGTTGTTTCCAAAAAAAAGACAGAGTTAAAAAATGTACTGCATTTTATAGCATGCCAGGTGAGCATATGGACGGAGCTGTTTTCCAAACACCTTGTGTTGTTACCAGGTCCAATCTTTCAGCATCCCAGCTGATGGGGAAGCTGTGCTTCTGTTTTGGTTTGTTTGGAGTTTTTTTTTAAGTACATCAGAGCTGGTGAATACTGTTTTGGGAAACAAGAAGTGAGAGTGTCTTACTCCTCTGTGTGGGATGTGGCAGCAGGAACCTGTTTCTGCCTCTAGGGAAGCAGACAGCTCAAGTGATACTGCTCTTGTAGCTGGGAGTCTCTTTGATAAATGAGGCTTTGTTTGAATACTTCAGTATACTCATTGCAGTGGACTGGGAGGAGAGATGCAATATTTCAGGTGCCTGAACACATGGCAACTGTGCTTACAGAGACCACTCCCTGCTCTGCAGTGATTCAGCCTCCGTGCACACAGCCCAAAATTACACTGGCATTTTCTGCTGGCCTGTTGCAGTGCCCTCTCCTTTATAATGCTGCACACTGCCATCTCTCATGCTCTTGCTGTTTCTCTGTGTCATGGTCTAACTCAGTGAGGGGTTCTGTTTAGTAAATTGGAACTCCTGTTGTCCTTTGTTCTACATTGTCCTTATTTTCCTACTCATGCTGATTTTTTGACTTCCACTGTAAATCCTTCTTATCATGTTTCTCATTCTTCGGTGGAAGCATATCTTAAGTAGCATGAGATCCAAAGCCAGTGCATGTGGGACCATCCCCTGGACAAAAAATATCCAGGTTCCATGCCCAGCTATGTATTTTTAACTGTTTTTTTGCATATGTGATAAATAAATTCTTATCGGTGTAGGCAGTTCAGGATGACAGCAGAACTCACATCTTTATTTCCATTTTCCAAAACTGAAAACCGCTAATAATTAGGTGTTGGACTCTTGCAATGGTCACAGGGTCAGAATAAGAGTAACTTCCTGGTAAAGGATTCTGCTTCTCTTTTCCTGGTCTTTAATACCTTTCTCTGCCAGGGGCGAAGATCTTGTTCATGCAAAACCTCTCATTGATTCTTCTGCTGTTTCATTTTCAGTAACAATTCAAGTAGTGTCTCTGAATCCACTTAGTTAGTGAAGTGTCATTTAGATTTATATTATTTATATACTTTTAGAAGAGCTGCTCTGTATTTAGCATTTTCCTCTGTGTTCCTTCAGCTGTCTTCTAGTAGTCTGTTTATTTTCTGCCTTATCAATACATTCCCTTATTTCTCATTGTTCCTTTCCCTCAAGAGCCCTGCACATGCCTGCTGATACTTTTGACACTGTTCTCATGTTTTTTCCTTGCTTCTGCCTTGACTTGCATACCTGTAATTGAGCAGTCTTTCAATCTTTTCCCTTCTCAAAGTAGTTTGATTTTTTTCTTGTCGTTTAAAGACTATTCCTTGTGAAGCTGTAATGACCACATCTTGTTCTTCTGTGGCTTGTATTTTTCAGCTGAGCTATGTTCTTGATCTGCTTGAGTTGTTTTTTTAATGCCTTTTACATTTTTTCACTGTTAATGAATATCAGCTTTTTTCTTCTTCTAGATTTTCTGAATTTTCTTGTATGTGCATCCCTGAAATACAGTCTCATAAATCGACATTTCTTTCAGTTCTTTCATACCTTATGCTCAAGGCTGTTTGTTCCAGGTATTCCTTCCTTTCCTGTGTGCTCCTTTCTCAGAAGCAGACTCTGGGTGTCCCATTTGGATTTCACCTACTGTGTGTATGAATAATTTATTAAATTTTTCCTTGATGTTTGTCAAATCCCTTGACATTTCAAGCTTTTTCCCCCCTGCCTCTTATGTTCCTTAATCTCCAGTCAGACCAAAGTTCAACACTCCCATTGCTCTGCATTTACACTGTGTTCATCTCATCTGTTTCTTGCTGAAATGTTAATATTATTTGGAAGTGATATTATCTGTTGCCATACTGATTTGTGGAAGTATGGATAAGTCAGCCTTGTTTTAGGTTCCTGCTCCCCCCAAAAGGATCTGATCAGAGAACTGCATTGTTCAGTGCATTGTAACACTGGGTATTAACAGCTTGTGTTGATGGAAAGCCTAATAACAAATTTGCCAGCTTTGATAAGAATCATTCTTTTGAGTGAAGAATCTTAGCCGTGCAACTCTTTAGAATTAAACTTTTTTTAATGTATGTTTTTTCTTAATTTTATGAGGAAGCCTCAAAAATGGATGCCCATGCTGGTTTGACACCTTTTGGCTTGTATAACTTCAGTCCCTCCCCTGTACTGTTGTCCCAGGTGTAACTTAACACGGTACAAGGCTCCTGAGCTTGCAGAGATTCAGATCTAAGGTGCTTGCCAGCTCCAGATAAAAGCAGAGCAAGTGGATAGGATGACAGTCTTGTGTCCATGCTACTTCAGGAGCAGCAAGCTGTAATGAAGTGTGAGCTCTGCATTAAGCATCGGTAGGAAAATTGTTGACCGTGCTTTAGGGAAGCTGCTGTGTAGCACGTGATTGCTTTTTGTCAGTGTGTTTGTAGATCTTTACCAGGACACTCTGGATAATGGATGGAGTTGGTGTGTATCAGTGACCTAACCCTGACCCCGTTTCACCACTTTTCCCAGCTTAGCTGCGTTGGCACAGCAGACTCAGAGGTGCATCCCAGTAAGGGCTGCCAGGTGATGAGTGTGAGAATGTGCTCTGTTCTGCATCCCCATTAGCACTTTCTCACTTGGTTCAAAGGTACTTGTCACCCTGTCTGAAGCACTTGTGCTTTCCTTTCTGCAGAAAAGGCTGCAAGTGGGTGTTTTTGTAATCACTGCCTTGTGGTGGTTACTTCATTAACACATTTTATTTTAGCCTGGAGACAGTGAGTGAGCTGTTTGGCAGCAAGTGCCTGTGAGGCTGCTCCAGCTGTGGAGGCTCCCAGCAGGTGCCACCTTGCCCTGCCATCGACTGCTGCTCCCAGCTAAACTGGCACTGCAGCATCTTTTGTTAAAGCAGCCTGGGTTTGGGGACAGCTGGTGCAGCAATTCTGCTGCATATGGAGACAGAAAATTTCAAAATCTGTTACATTTGCAAAGAAGGTTCAATGACATTAGCCATACTATTGCCTAATTTCATCATGGCTAAAATGAGAGACTGTCAGTGTGCTGTTCCAGACTTCTGCTTTTTTCCTGACTGTCCTGAGATGGCTTTTGAGTAGACCCCCAGTGAACACCTGGAAGTTTTAACGCAGTGATTTTAAGTAAAGAAATGACCAGGTAAAGATAGGATGTTTCCCAAGTCATGTACCTTTTCTATTGACTGGAAAAAATAATTTTCAAAGTTCACTGCAGCATGTTGCCACTGCTTTATGGATTGGTTAGTGAGCTCTTTTTAAGGATTCTAGGGATTCTGATACGCATCAGCAATGAATTTGCTCATGTGCTCTTTGTTAAACAAGTAAAAGTTTGAAAGTATTGTTTGAAAATAAAGCAGGAACATGACCTTGTGGTTTGGATACTGAAGTGAGGTTTGGATTCAGATCTTGAAGTTGCTTACTCTTCTTGTTGAAGTGGCCCTTTCCCTCCCTGAAGCCACAGCTGTGTCTCATGTTCCTGTTCTCCCTACTTTGTTCACAGCTGTTTCCAGGCTGCGGTGTTGCCTTTTCCTTGCATGTGATAGGGTGACTGTGGAGCAAAACCACCTGAGAACATGGTCACCAGCAGAGTTTGCCTTGCTGACCAGTCTGCCAGGCGGGAATCCCCTGGGAAGGGTTAGAGTCTAGACTAAGATTTGGGGAGCAGTGCGTGGAAATTATTTGGACTTTCTGCTGAGGTTTTAAGGGCTCTTTGTGCTGAGAAAAGACATTGCTCCCGGTCAAGGCAGTGAATGTCTGCATAGCTTGAGGTGGAGCATGAGGGAGGCTGATGGCTGTGGGGCTGGGTAGAATGCTGTGAATGCTGGGACAGATCCTAATGCTTCCTCAGGAGATGCTTCTTGGCAGTGTCCTTATTATCTGGAATTCAGCTTGTGTGACAGGACGTGCCAGGAGGCTATGGCAGAGTCTCATGTCCTGTTGTGGGAGATGCTACATGATGTGCTAGAGGGAAATGTTGCTTGTTTTGTGAGGGTTTTACTCCATGGTTTGGATAAACATGGTTGAGGGGGAAGCAGAGATGAAGCAATTCATCCAGCAGTTAAAAAGTGACAGTGACAGATTAAATCTTGTGTCTCTGCCTGAATCCAGATATTCGCTCTAAATTGCATCATTCTAAGAGCAATAAAGTCTTGCTGTAGCAGGGCCCAGAAAATATAGTTATGTCACTGTAACTCTCCTGTGCACATGGTGGGGCTACAGTTGTTTGATATGGTTTATCCTCAATTAATTTTCCTTTTTCTTTTTTGTCACTCCTTCCCAAATGTCTGGGTATATGAGCAACACAGCCAATGATTGTAGCCTCACATAGAAAACTGCTAAGAAATTACACAATGTCTGTCCGGCTCTCTCAGCTTCTCATCTATTTGCCCAGTTTTGTACTGTCTTGTCAAGGGCCTCAAAGAACTGTATTGCATAGAAATCAGTGGTTAAAGGGAACTTGGAGGTCCTGTTAAGTCCCCTGTGGTGGAGAACTTGGCTGCCTTCCAATCCTCTATTTGCTGGCTGGGTGTGCTGTGGAGGTAACTCAACCATCCTCAGGGTTTGCTGCCTTTTTTTCGTGGGATGGTATTGAGAATCAGGAGGGGGAAAGGAGGAGAGAAGGCAGCCTGGAAAAAGCTGATATGAGTGCAGGAAAGGGGGTGGGACAGAACGATGCATTTTCAGGCTAAGCCACTTCAGCTGTGTTCTCTCCAGTGATGCATCTGTGTGGGTTTGTGGTGTGAAAGGATGCAGAGTTGAGAGATTGGTTTCAAGGAGTCTGTTTCATTCATGGTTTGTGCAGCAAGGTGCACTTGCTCTCTGCACAGGTAAATGTGCCTTCAAACCAATGAGTAGGAGGCAAAATTAACCCTAAACACCCCTCTTAAACAATTGGAGTAGGAAAGGTTTAAGAGCCACCCACTCGCCTTGTAGCTTCTGCCTACTCACAGCCTAGCCAAGAGGAGGGAAAGGAAATCTCTTAACCTGATTATTGTTTGTGACTACAGGAAGCAATCCAGTTACAGCAATACTTTAATCCTGACACTGTTGGATCCCACTTAGAACAGAAAAATCTTGGTTTCATACCCTTGCAGGCAGGGATGTGATGTCTGTAAAGAAAATCATCGAACCCTCACTTGCCCTGGCCTGAAGAAACTGTGATGAAGCTCCACACTGAGCACTTGGAGTTTGTCCAAGGAGCATGAGAGCAGTTGCCCCCAAAATTTAAGTCCTGTTTATCTGTGTAGGTAAGGAATTATTTCCTTTGTCAGATCTAACTGTCTTTTGGGGGAAGTTTGAAGCTTTTAGCAGATCCTGATAGTTCTGTGCTCTTGAGAGGAAGAGGAATCTTGAAAAGCATTTTCCAAAGATCACTTCTGCCACTGCAGCCATGGTTATTTCTCCTCTGGGTAGGTGTCACAGCTGTGAGATTAGGGAAGAAACCAGGCTGTAGACTGTGGCAGCTTGTGCCTGTGACAAGGGAATGGTGTTCTTTGGGTGAGTTGCAGAAATGCAAAATGTTTGGTGATGGGCTGGCAGAAGTGGTCAACATCCCAGCTAAACACAGCTGCAAACAGAAGGCAGAGCAGGTATTGGCCCCCAGAAGATTCTTTTCTCTTCCTAGAAATGATGAGGCACTTGCCTTGTGTGCAGTCCTGGTTGTAGCAGCAAACACGCTTGTTGACATGAATACAAATAGGTTTCAGGTCCCAAGTGATGGAAGATGAATAACTCTGCTTAATTACAGCCTCATTTTTTTCTAATACTATGAGAGTAAATGACTTTTCAAGGAGACCTGACTGTGAGATGTGCAGGGTATCAGAACTCTCTTTGGGAAGAAGGCAAAATTAAATAGATCAAGGTTTAAAATCCAGGCAAAATTTGTGTGAGAGAGACTCCATGGTCTCTGCCTTTAGAGTAAGTGTGTTTTCAGGCCAGACAAACTTTCCATTGAAGTTAGAAGTGCTCAGTGTGATTCCAATCTCAGCTATCCAGGTCTACAGAGCATCTTCCTTGTGACATCACAGTGCTCCAAAGGAGATAATGAAAAGGAAGTGTAGAGTTATGTGGTGTTTTGCCAGCACTAATTATATGTTTTGTTGTATGAGTATAGCACGTGAAGTTTCAGAATTCAGTTCCTGTTATCCAGAACTATATCCTACTATATTTATATTATATTAAAGGTGTATTATATTATAGACATATTATTTATATTAATTATATTATGGACAGGAGAGGCTGAGTGAAAGCCAGCCATGTTTTGCACTTGCTAATTTTCTTCCCTTTATATTTTCAGGTTTTGTATTACCTTGAGTTTTCCCATGTTTCAGCTATGATAAAAATATTTGTAAGGATTAAGCCTTAATGTTTCGGATTAGATAAAAGGGGCGTTGAGGGAAGGAGTCTGTTCTTTGCTTGGTGACGTTGGTTTTGTGCATGGACAACCTGCGGTGTTTGGGAGGAGAAGCAGCTCCTGAACAAACTCCTCATGGACTGGGCTACTAATGGCAGATGGTTTGGGGTGGCAACTGCCTGGTAGTAAAATGACCAGGCCAATGAAACAAGACAGCAGAGAGATTTTTTGGGCTTGGAAATTTGTAAGAGATTTCTTACAGCTGATTCAAAAGAGCTTTTCAGTCTTGTACAGTGTTGCAGTGGAAGCTGCCAAGGTGCAGCCATTGCCAGTCTCAGATCCCCTGACTTTGGTTTTGACATGTTGTCTTAAGATTTACAGCCTGAAACAATGATTTGTTGCTTGAGCTGAATTTTACCATGCTCTTTCACTGTCATTAAATTGCCCCAGTGGAAGATAAACTTAGAGCAAATTCACCTAAAGGCGAAGCTAAATGTTTTCTTTCTTTTGATTTACACTGGCTGTGCCTTGGGAAGTGAACCTGATAAGCTCTCTGACAGTATTTATGCAGGTATACAACAGATAGACCATAAATATTTTATTTTTTCTTCTCTGATGTGAGTCCTTGAGATATTAGGAAGTAGGGAAAAATCCTGCTCTTCCATGTGGACAGCCCTGAGTACAAAAGTATTTAGAGCTCCCTAGGACCCACAGAGGTATTTCTTCCTTGCAAATATTTCTTCCCTGCCCTTGCAGAATTTGGCACATGCTTTCTGTTGCAGTGATAGTAGGAGGTTTCCTGTAAAGCTTTGTGATTATTAAAGGCAGGCTTCGTTTTCTTTTTACTTTGCCTGCAGAGGTTGTGATTTGGAGGATTGTCATCCTCTGAATAGCAAGGCTAGCAGCTTTCTTCTCCTTCAGAATAAAGATCTAATTTTGAAGATATATGCAGATTTTGCACTGAAGGAAGATGTCTAATAAAATAAGGAATTTTCAGGACAAGCTGTATGTTTCTTCATGGCTGCAGCTAATAGATGAAATGGATGAGAGGCTTCTAAAGCCTGTGCCTTAAAATCAGCTCTAATTGTATGCTGTGAATTACTGGGCTACATCCAGTGATAAAACTGGATGGAAAATCCTGTTCATAACTGGACAATTCCCGAGGCCAGAGGTCCAGAGCGTAACAGAACTGAGAAAGCTGAATTTTGAGATTGAGGATGAGATTGAGTTTTCCCCTCATCCTTTCAAGCTGTTTCTCAATGGCTGTTGGCAGACTTCCAGCTTCTTGCTGCCTTGCTCAATCATCTGCAGTGTGAGTAGTTTAGTAACACATGAGAATTACAGCAAGCATGAGGTGGTGTGGCTGCGTTGTGAGAAATACTCTGCTGTGCCCTGGGAGTTCAGATGGAAAGCCTGCCTGGAAATGGTGTTTGGGGTTACTGGTTAATAGGAATTTAAGTGCAAATCCACCACTAACTCTCAGCAGCTGACATCCCTAGCAGGTGGTAAGTTGGTAGTAGTTGTTTTCTCTCTTCTGAGTTAGTTTTCTCACCAGTCCAAAGGAGAATGGAGTAATGTGGCATGGATGCTGAGAAGCTGCCCCTTTGTAGAAGAGCATGGCCTTTTTGGGGCTCTCTAGAAGGTAGCAGCTGCCAGAGGACAAAAAGAGGGTGTGATGAAAATCCAAACACAGCTGCTGAAAGGGTGCTGTATTTTTTATTTTTTCAACCATGGTAGCTGACTTTCATCTTCTCTTCTATAGATCTGGTTTAGTATGTTTTTGGAAGAGAGAAGACATTCTGCTAGCTTTCCAATATTTTCTAAGGCAATTGTCAGTCAGTGGGTAGGTGGGCAGAAATGCCAACTTTCCAGGCAGTGGTGCTGGGGATGAACATGCCTTTTTTCCTCCCTGCCAGGAGGTATCTCCCAGTGCTCTGTGTTCCCTCTGTTTTTCCAGAAGAGATGGGAAGGAATATGCAGACTATCTGTGAAGTATCTACTGAGGTTATCTCCCATTGCTTGCTTCTGGAGGGCTAGATAATTATAAATTTTATTTCTTAGAAAAAGAAAAAAAAAGTTTTCTCAAGCCACTTCCTCTCAGTTGCTTCTTCTCTGGGCTTATGGAGAAAAGGAAAGCTATCTGCACTCCTTCTGGAAGTTGCCTGAAAGTTTATTTGACTGTGGTGTGGAACAAATCCTATAGATGCCCTCATATCCCTTTGTAAGATTGTTGGTTCACATGCTTCAGGTGTTAGGGGAATGTGTTAAGATATTTACAGTTCAAATATCACAGAATCCCCTGAGTTGGAAGGGATCCATGAAGATCAAGTCCAACTCCTGACTCCATAAAATTCTCAAACTTGTCAAAACTCAAAATTATTCACTGTGAGGGTGAACAGGCCCTGGCACAGCTTGCCCAGAGAAGTTGTGGATCCCCTGCCCCTGGAAGTGCTCAAGGCCAGGTTGGATGGGTCTTTGAGCAACCTGGTCGAATGGAAGGTGTCCCTGTTGGAATGAGATGATCTTTAAGGTCTCTTCCAACCCAAACCAGTCTGTGATTGTGTGATAATTGTCCCCATTTCTGAAGAACACCTTGTCACTCCCAGGCTGTGTTTCAGTTCAAGATGGGGATCAGAGCTCTCCAAAAAGTTATAACTCTGTTTCCAAGTGTAAAGATTTTGGTGCTGTTTAATGCAACAATAACTTTGAAATTGTTGAACTTCAGTGTTGAATTTAGTTGGTAGTAGTTGTTTCCTCTCTTCTGAGTTAGTTTCCATGAAAGAATATTGGACACTGTATTGCTGAAGGAATTACTCCTGTAATCAGTCTGCTCCTTTGTCTGTCTGTTACAAGGAATTACATATAATATCTGAGGCACTTTTTCAGCTGTGTTGCCTTTTTTATTCTGTGGACATACATCAGAAAAGGAGGGGCAAATTTCAGAGATGACTGGACACCAGCCCAAGTTTTGATGCTCACTGAGAAAAGATGGACCATTTCTCTGCGGGTTTTTGGTGTGTTGCCATTTTCTCTTTGCCTGAGCAAATACATTGTTTTGGTTGTGGTGTACAGAAGGTCAGGCCAGGCAGACCCAGAAGACTTATGGCCCTCCTAATCTTAAAAAAAATACGGAAAAAAACCCCAATGGGAAGTCTGACATGCTGCGGTTTAGAGGCTTACTTATTAGGTCCTGCCACTGAATGGTTTTCTCATGAGTATCTTTTCAAACATCAATTTGTTGGGGTTTTTTTTCCAAAGACCATGATTTGTATGGCACTTTTCATGGGCTGCAGTGCAGGTAGATGGGGTGCATGACCCAAAGCTATTGTGTGAGCACTCAGCACAGCCAGCTTTGTCAGTAAAAATCTGTGCAGCAGTGTGCAGGATTCAACACAGGACAAAACAGGTGAAATAAAAGTACTCAAATAAAGCCAACAATATTGTTTTCAGGAAGCTGCTTCAGGAACTATGGTGTGCTGAGGCAGAGAAGGGTGACAGGCACCCCAAGGTAGCTAATTGCTGTTGTCTTATCTTAACTAGAGGCCTCCCTGAGTTGCATACCTTTCTGCTGGGGTGCTGGGTGCTGTGTATGGTTGGCATTACAAGTGCTTCCTGTGGGTGATTCATGCATTGATTGGGTTGGTTCAAAAGAAGGTGGGAGAGCTTTATTCCTTTCTCAGGCCCAGTTCCAGGTCCTCTCTACTTGCACTCCGCAGGGACTCCTGGGGATGGCACAAATTGGCAGTCCAGCCTCACAGCTTTGGACTGGCACTAGTTCTAGCACATGCCCAATTATGTGCTGGCCTGGAAGGAAACAACTCATTGTTTTTTAGGCTCATTCTTTGCTGGATTAACAGGTCGAGTCAATGCGTCATGTGCCCAAACTCACAGTGGTGCCCGGGAATTACAGGGAGTGAAGGATACAGCACTGGCTTCTGGTGGGGGGGATTGGTTCTCTAGCTTCTCTGCCTGCACCCTCTGAGAGGGATTGTCAGTGTTTCCAAGGAAGTGGGGTGTTGCTTGATTTCTGTGAGCATCTCTGACAAGGGCCTGAGAATGAGCCTGGCAGGGAACTGTCCAGGCTCCTGTGAGACTCCTGGGGGAAGCTGTTTATGGGCAGTAAGTTCCCCTCAGATATCTGATGCTGCCCTTTATGTGCGCTCTGATGGGCACAGCCTGTAGCATAAGGTCCATAAAATGGAGCCATGCTGTTTTGTCCTGGCAGAAAGGCAGTGGTACAAGGAAGAATTCATTCAGACTTAGTGCTAGTGTGAACAGATCAAGCCCTTCTCTTTATTTCTTCACAAATGTGTTTTTTCCCTTTGATTAATGAAGATAGGTAGCCCTCTTTACATTTTGTTTTGTGTTGGTCTCAATTAACAGTGATTTACATGGACAACTGAGTAGAAAAATATATTTCTCACTGAGTCCCAGTTCTAATGGGGATGTTATCAGGTGTTCTTGTCCCTGGCACATTTTCCAGGTGATTTCTTGAAGAAAATTCTCTGCAGAGATGGAAATATGTCCCTAACTTAAAAAAAAAAAAAAGGATCTTCCAAAAGTACCAAAGCACAGTGAAGTTGCACTGAAGTATAGGGATTCCCAAGGACATTCCTGCAGTGTGTGCATGTGTAAGAAATCATCCTTCCTCATTGTGTTTGAAGCTGTTACAGAATTTCCTGTGCACGGAGGTGTTTTAAGCCTGAATTGCCATGGTGTGTCTGGAGCTCCAGGGAAAGATCATTCAGCAAGTGAGTGGCAAGGATGGATATTCAGAGGGCTTTGAAATCTTATGCTAGAGACAGTTTCATCAGGAGTGCAGCTCTCAGTCAGGGGTGTGTACTGGACAGATTATCAGTAGTGCTCAGATACCAGCTTTATCAAAAGCACAGCAAACTGAAGAAACAAGTGCCGGAAACAGCTAACAAATACCCCTCCAGTCTTTGTTCTATGATTGAAGTCTTCCCTTTAAGCCTTTCTTTTTTTGGGGGGGGGGGGTGGGGGGGGAACTGACCTTGAGTCTCAAACCCAGTGCTTCAGTGTCTGTGAGCAGCTCTTCTTTGAGCAGATAATCCAAGTGTGTGGGAGACTGTCTCAGCCTGCCTTTTGAGGAGTAAGAAGCATTAATCTGGGGAAATGGAGTGCTGGTTCATACCCAGGGTGTGCACACAGGGCCTGTTCATGGACACCCAGGGACCGATACCCTGTGCTCTATGTAGCCACCAAACCTGGAACCAGAGGTGGCTGTAATTGGTGCAAGAGCTTCTCACAGTTATGTTTCTCATCTCCATCCTGAGAGTCTGGTTGTCATCTGATTCTGCTGGAATTTTCCTTCATATTTCATAGCTGTTCACATTGCTGGGTTAAACCTCTTTTCTTGCAGGAAGAGTTAAGCCATAGATCTTATGTTTTCTCTGTCAATGAAACATGTGCACATTTGGGGTTTATTGTGTTTTACCTGTATGCAGTTGCAGAGATTTGGCATCCCTCAGCATCACCAAAAGTGAGGCTGGACTTGCTGTCATATCAAGGTATTCCAGAGGGAGGCAAAAACCACACTGACAGAAATGTGAGTGGTATAGATTAGTCTCTTGTTTCAGGTTATCTCTACAATTGTTGGCATAATTTGATCTTTCTCCGTGATTGTTACAAGCAGTCAGAGGGGCTGACAAGAGCAATTGCATTAAGCCTGCTAACCCTTGCTAATGCTGTAAGACAGAGGGATTGCAGTATTGTCTGGCTGAGGCTTAAGGTAGTTGTTTAATGTCAGGTACTTGAGTTCAGGTTTTGAGAGAGGATATAAACAAGAAGAAAGGGAAAATACCCAGTTTTATTTCTGTTATTTTGGAAAATGCTGGAAGGCTGCTGTGCTCTGAGTTATTGTCAGCTTTTATAAAGTGATTCTGAGGATTAATCACTCGGGTAGATGTAGTTTTATGTTTTTGTTGCCTGTTGTGCTGAAGCAACTCAGGCTACTTTTTAACAGAGAGCAATCTGTGCTTGTCACCACATGTGTGCTGCTCTGAAGCTCACATGTGTAGATCTGCAATGTGTCATCCCTTCAAATGGAAAAACTTGGGGAATCAATCACAATGGCAGTTCAGTGATCTGCCTTGCAGTACCTTCACAGCTTGGATTTGCTGGATGCTGAGCCTGCACCGGATGTGCCAGCTGTTCTGGTGTCCCTTGGAGATCTTCCATTCATAAGATTGAGCTGGGCTGATCTTACTTAGGCTTGCAATCCTGTTGCCAGAAAACGGCGTAACTGGCTGTCATCCAGGTGCTAAAAGGGCTTTGCTGTCGGAGTTTTCTGAGTGTGGTGGTCTCCAGTGACATGGAGTTGTGGAGTTGCCTTGGCAACCTCCATAGGTTTCCTCAAGCCCCTGCCTGGTTCCTGGTTTCCAAATTAGCCCCGTTGTTCATCCCACTTTGGAGGGGGGAGAGTGGGGGCTGGGCTTTGGGGCAGTTTGCCTGCTGGACAAGCAAAGCAGCCTCAGAAGAGGTGGGGATAGAGAGCCCGATGACTGCAGCACAGTGCCTGCCTGCCTTCCCTCCAGCTGGGCATGTGAACCAGAGCCTCTGCCTCTCTGCAGCCCCCCTGTTGCCTTTGCTTGCTTATTCCTGCCATAGTTGTCGTTTGAAAGTAGTTAAAGTTGCTGTGTCCTGGCCCCATTGCATTAGGTCAGACTGATTTGGGAAAAAACCCTATGCTGTTTTCATTTTAGGTGAAAAAATATTGATAACTTAAGCAGAAACATGGCTTTAAAACAGCGCTTGCTTCAAGGGAGTCATTCCTCTGAAGTTTGTTTGAGTGGAACGTAGTTCAAACAAGGCCTTGAGCAAACCCCTTGGAAGGCAGAATTTTTCAAGCTTCCAAGGTAACTCGGGGCCTGATGCTTCCTAGCTGGAAGTCCATCCCATTCTCTGGAACATGCAGCTTGTGCAGAACAGTCCCTTTCACTCCTGTGAGCTCAGGGTGCAGCACTGTTGGCTCCACATACTTGCAAATTTTCTTTGTGAAGCTCCACACCTTCTCATGAGGATGCCTAAAAGGCCCTGGGTGAATGTCTCTTTGGGTGTGAAAAAGTGAAAGGGAGAAAATGAAAATTCCTATTTTATGTAGCTAGTTTTTAACAGGGAAGCAGCCTAATTAATTAAATGCTATACAAGCTCTAATACAGAAAAATTAAGAGTTGGAGAGGGATAAAACTCTCTTTATTTTAAACCATATTTTAAACACATGCTTATTATGATGATGCCTTGGGGTAATTATATGCGTGTCTTGATTGAAATTTTCTCATCTTCTCCTCAGGATCTGATCACCCATCCCAACATAATGGTCTTGTTTTCCTGTTGTGAGGTGCCCAGCAATACTGTGTACTTAGTGATCTGTTCAAGCTGAACATGGAGTGTTTATCAAAAGCTCTTCCAGTTTTTATTTTTCAATGCAGAACTGATATCTTGATTAAAATATAAAGCATGTTGTTCTCTCTCATTTATATGATGTTTAGTAGCAGTTATGAAGGAAAAGATAAGCTTAGTGAAATATTACTTGGATTTCCATGACAGCAAGAGTTGCTTATATTTTGGGCTTGATATGCACTTTGATCATGATCATAAGAGTTTAGGGTTAAAGGTTCTGGACTGTGGGCAGAAGTACCTTTATGTTGTCCAAGTCATGTGGTTTGCTTTAAGTAATTTTTGACTTAACTTTACGCAGCCTTGAGCCTGAGATGTTCTGAGTATCTGTGATAAAAATAACAGAGAAGCAAATATGTGCTCAGAACTCGGATTGTTGCAGAGCTGATAGTGATCTCAGAAACCACAGGAGTGTCATGTTTCTCAGTTCCTAGATGGAGATGCCTTGAAATGGCCTTTGTGGAATGCTCCAGGGCATTATGAACCTGGAGCGTGGATGCTGCAGAGACCGTATGTGGGTAGAGAAGAGCAGTTTATTGAATGGTAACACAAACTGTGATCCTCACTCTGGGCACAGGACTGTACATGTTGGTGTCTGTACACTCAACTCACTGTGAAGAGAGAGTGTGTAGGGCAGCTCTGGCACGTGTTTGCAGCCCACCTTGGGTCTCCTGGGTGTACCACAAACACATCTGAGTTTCCATTCCCAAACTCCTGTGGAGGTGATGGAAAGCATAGTAGATGAAGGGAGCCTGGGTGTGATGCTGGAGGCACAATTACTTTTTACTTGTTCCTGCTTTTGCTTTTTGAGAGGCATCTTAAATATTTGTATTACATCTCATTGCATTCAGTGTCTTACTTGCCAAGACTGGTTGCCTTAGTCACCAGGGCTGTGGTAACTAGGACAACAAGATTGAGCAGGCAAATGTAGAAATAATGGTAATAACTTTCTCAACTCTTCCTGCAATTGGCTTGTGTGAACAAATATCCTGCATGTGGGTGACTTGTGTCAGCAGCCTGTTCTCCCTTTCTGCCTGACACGTCTTGAAATCCTGCTGCTGCCACTACCTGAATTGAGCTGTGGCAGTGCCCTTCTGCAGCTGGAAATAAGCCTGGCCAGGCCATGTGAATGTTGTTGTCCACCTCCTTCCTGCAGCCTGTGCTGGACCTGGAGCAGAGAGCAAGGGACACTGAAGGCCACTCCTGGGGCCAGCACTGTGTGTGCTCACTAGCTTGGTGGCAGATTCTGAGTGGGTAGTTTGGGACCCCTATGTCTGCTGGGATGGGGGGCAGCTGGTGGCTTCCATGTAGTCACTTTCTTCCATACACGTTGTCCTCTCCTGGAGCAGTTGTTAACATCTTGATTTGTTTGCTCACTGTCAGACTGAGGATGATCTGAGAAATGGTAATTGGTGCCATGTCTCTTATTCCTCAGGGTATTCTTTGTACTGTGGGTATAGCTGGAGGTCAGCTTTTGTTGCAATTTTGCTTTGCTTTGAGAGCAGCCTGTTTCTATCCCACCAGGTAAACCCAAATCCTGGCTTGGGACAGTGAAGTTGTATCTCCCACTCTGCCTTTGAAACATGCTGTTCCTGGAAGCTCCCACTGAGTTGCATCTTGCTGTGTCTGCTCCTTGTGTCTGCTCTTTCTGCAGTAACAAACCAGTGCTGTGTTCTCTCTTCTGGAAACCTCCCAGCTCCATCAATTTGGGATAGCAAGGCAATTGCCTGGTATTTCTCACTGCTCTGTGCATTGTTTTCCTTCTTCCTGCTTGTTTTCCCTTAGCTGAACATGACAGGGAGCCACAGTAAGCACAGTCAAGGGATTCCCTGGATGCACAGGCCTCTTCTTTGTGGGCACCCAGTGCAAACTTAATAGGCTCTTTTGAACACTCTTGACAATCTCTGATTGATCTTTGATGTGGGGGAGGAGTAGGGAGATGGCATCTAAGGAATTGTGCTAACAAAAGACCTTGTGCTTTGGTACCTGCATTCCCTGGGAAACAGCTTCTCCTCTGCCTCTTCTCTGTATGTGATTATCCTGAGAAAGGCATTCACCTCTCCTTTGAACTGGCAGCCTATTTAGAGCTGCAAGCAGCATTTCTGTTAAGGAACTGTCAGGTATTTCTGAACTAAGTTTTTGCTTTGAGTGGTGCCCTTTTGGTATGTCCAGATCCTGGGCCTTTAGTTAAGTTTCCTTCTCTGATGTTGCTTTCCCTTGGCTTTTGTCCTCTTAAAAACTGTAACTGTCTGGAATTTCATAGTCACTTTCAGGCTGATTTCCTGCCCTTACTAACCACTGTTAGATAGAGTCAGATACAAAGCTGTCCCCTCGTTGCTGTTTTAAAAACTTTTCAGTATTATTTTGGGCTGGAACTAGCTTTTATTTCTTTTATAGCCTCGTTTTACAGTTTGATCAGTGAACCAAAAATGCCACGTTTTTGTGTTTTCTGCTTCAGTTGGCTGGTGCAGAGCTTCCTGTGTGCCATTCTCAAGGTAGTATGTGCACTGACAAATGTTTTTCTAAAAGTCTGCGTACAAGAGATGAGGACAACGCATTTCAGAAATGCTTAATGACCTCTTGTATGAAGTTCAGATTGCTTAGAGAGAAAACAAGGATGCTGCATCTGAATATATACAGGACAGCATATGCCCAGATAATGGGCACAAAGGAAGTGCCTCTGTTGCACCAAGTGGCTTTGTGTGTGCCTATTGTGCAGGAAATCCTTCACTTCAGCCACAGATCCTTGTGGATTGGTGGGAAGGATTGTATGATAAATCAGCTGTCCCTCCATTTCCTGAGTTCTTCAATAGGCATTCTGGTGCTTCAGTGAGCACTCCAAAACTGTGCTTTAAAGAAACAAAGTGGTTGGTAGGGTGTTGAACTTTAAAAGTATATTACAAATTCAAATTTTCTTAGCCTGGGTGTCTTTGGATGGCTGCCTGTGCCTGGTGTGGCTGTGATACAGGATGTGGTGAGGAGGCACACCAAGTTATTTATGGACTCTTTTGCTAGGTGAAATGTGTGCTGTGATAGCTCCTGGCTCTGCTTGCAGCTTGCTGAGAAGGTGAATGAGCACAGTGATCCATGGAAAGAATCACCATCCTGTTCCACTGGGACAGCGTCTGCAAGTGAGCAGTTGCAGGTGCATGGAGTGTCATCTGTTCGGTCTGAGTGCTGCTTGCTGGGACCCCCAAGGGCCCTGCCAGGCTGTGAGTGCCTGTCTGACACTGCTGAGCCCAAGCTGCAGCACCTTGGAGAGTAGGGACAGTGCTGGACAGCCTGGCTGCCTGCTGGGAAATCTGTGGCGCCAGTGAGCAGCAATGGCTGTGGGCAGCAGCTGACTGCATGCTGTGCCTGGAGAGGGCCCTGAGGGGAAATTGCCTCTGCTGTGGTCCACCGGAGCTCAGGCTGCTCCCTGGTTGTGTTTATTTTTGCAGCATAGCTGGTTCATCCTTTTTGATACCTACTCCCAGAGAACCTGATGTTTAAGGGTCAGTGGACCTGGACAAAAAGCACTAGTGCTGGGATTTTCTGCTAAATACTGTGGTATTCCTGAGCTAGGAAATTTAGTGTGAGCCATGGCAGTGTGTACTGCCTTCTTACTTCCACTCCAGCTGCATGGGTTGTGTGGCATCCCTGCCTCAGAGAAGCATGCATAGTTGGGTAGGAGCAGCCCAGAAGCTTTGTAGTCCAGTAGAATTTCAAGATGGATGTCTCTGCCAGGAGGGGCTATTTTTGAAGCAGACAGGTGAGGAGAAGAGTGCACGCTGGAGTGATTGCAGGTACCTCTATGCTGAAAGGAAAGCTGCTCTGTAGCACCAGGTAAGCTGCAGCTCCTTGCTGTGGAGTGTGGAATAGCTCTGGAATGTCTGTGTTAGTGACAGGTTGGAGTAGCCAATTGTGTCTTTCTAGACAGATCTCAGGTTTTTCTCTGTCCTCTGATGATGTTTTTGTCACTGAATGCACAGACTGATTGCTCTTTCCTGATTTTAACAACTGCTCTTTCATAGCTTCCCCACTTTTCAGGCAAGGGTTTGCTGTGTGTGGTCTCCAGAGTGGCCTCATTGATCTAGGTCAGTGGCTTAAGAGACCTGTGCAACAGAGAGGTTTATAAACCTGTTGGGAAACACTGCTGGGCAGAGCTCTATATTGAATTCTGTCTTGGTAGAGGAGACTTGCTAGGAAGGGGAAGCAGGAATAGTCCTGCCAGTGCTGAGAGGCAGTGCTCATCCTTTTTGGGAGTTTGAGGTGTTGGGTAGGTTTGGCATCACGGTGGCAGCTGCTTTTTCCTCTTGCAGTGGGACTAACCACATTAGTGGGAGTGTCCTTTGAGATCAGGGTAGGAAGGATGTACATCTTGTATATGATTTGCTCTCCAGGCTGGCAAAACACGTGGGAGCTCTCAGTCTGCAGCGGGGAGGATCAGGAGGTGACATTTAGGTCATATATTGATGTTGGCCATCTCTGCTGCCTTCAGTGTCCCACGCTTTTCCTAGACACAAGTCCACAACACAAACAGGTGGTAGGCCAGAGTGGTCCACTTCTTTTTGAGGCTGGCTGTATGACCGAGTCTGAAACTGTGGAGCTGTCTACAGCTATGGAGCCTGTAAAGGACAGTTGTGCCTAAAGAAATCTGCCTGGGAACAGGAAGGGAGCATTTCATAATATAGGCTTATCTTTGACTTGCT
Organism: Petroica traversi; assembly: GCA_025920805.1. Classification (NCBI taxonomy): domain Eukaryota; kingdom Metazoa; phylum Chordata; class Aves; order Passeriformes; family Petroicidae; genus Petroica; species Petroica traversi. The sequence goes on from JAHLSL010013021.1 coordinate 393,717, forward strand.
TCTGCTATTGCGTTTGAATTGGTTTGAGAAAGCACCATTTCTCTTGTTTAGAAATTATTTGCTTGCAGAGATGCTGGCACACACTTGTCCATGTGAGGAGGCACATCCACACATCAGAGGATGGTTCAGCAAGCTTGAGAAGGAGAGCACGTGTACTCTGGAGCTGCTGGCTGCAGGCCTAACCAGAGGGAATCCCAGGGATCTTTCCTAGTTTGAGAGTGTCACTGCTGTTTGTGCTTTTTGGGGGTACTGGAGAAAAGGAAATACTCCTGTATGGCCTTGGCCAAACATTTGTGTGAGAGCTGTTTTTCTATTGCAGCCTGGTTTGCTCTGTCCTGGTTTGGGCTGTCATGACCTCTGCATCGGTGCCCTCCTGCTTGGAACAGCCTCATGATGCCATGGGCAGCAAACAAGCAGAGGGATCTCAATGTTAGCTCCTGTCCTGAGCAGCCATTCTTTCATTGGAAATGCAGTGTTATGAGTAGTTCAGATCTTTGGTGTGGCCTGCTAGCACGGTGACATTTTCGCAGCACAAAAGCAGCTGAAAGCCTGTGGCAGATGTAGCTTTTTGGAAAGAGAAGTGTGCTGCACCCTGAGTGCAGCACTGCTGCTGGTCCATCTGCCTCTCCTTGTGTGACTCCCTGGGCACAGGGGGTACAGTGGGACTGGTGTACAGTGATGTGTGTTGGCTGATTTCCTCTAGCAAGCACGTTTCCAAAGCATATCCTGTTATAACCTTCCTGAGAAGGAAAAGGTGCCTGTTCCAGGAGCAGTTTGGCCACACAAATCAGATAGCATTTTTGAAAACCCTGAGGAAGAGCATGATTTTGTACATCTTGTTAGGCATTTAGGAATATTTTTATATTCTCTTAGATAAATCTAACAAATCTCTTCTGTAATGCTGAGTGAATGTTAGGTCTTCCAGACAAAATCAGTGAATCCAGTACCTGTCTGCGCTTTCCTCCTTTACACCTGGCTTTTACACTGGTAGCAAGCAGCTCTGACAGCTGTTGCTGGTGATCACTAGTAGCTACTGCTGCTGGCTGAGGCGTGCACAGTGTTGATGTCCTTATCGTTTCTCTGAGCCTTCTTATCTGGTTGGTGCACCTGACCCAGGCTGGAATGCCTGCTATGCCTTGTCCTGGCTGGAGTGTCTTTCTGGGACATGACCTGCCCTGTTCCTGGGCCTCTGTTGGGAGCGGCTGTGTGCTGTCTCAGTGGGATTGCAGTACTATGAAATGCACCTCTGAGCACAGAGGAGAGCTGGGAGCTTGTGGTGGAAGAGAAGGTTTCTGGGAGGCCTCTGGGTGGCAGTCAGAGGCCCTGGGCAGAGCTGTGTGTGGTCCCTGCAGCGGGTGGGAAAGCTGCTTCAGTGTTTACTAGAGCAGCTGGGTACTGACCTAACCAGAGATCATCTGCCAGAGAATAAAGAGTTAGGCACTCTTCCAAGAGCTGATTGGAGCAGGGCATGCCCGATAAATGTGCATACACAGTGAGATGGACATGTTTGATGCAGTTAAAAATGGCCTGATCAGTCAGATGAGAACAACAGGGGCTGATGGTGTGGGTTTTTCCTTCCATGGGGATAGGGAAATGAAAAAAATGAGGTGCTCCAATTCAGCGCAGTGGTGCTGAGGTTCCATTTAAGGTACTGCACTGGCCTCTTTTCAGTGACTGCAGTCAATCTTGAATGGCCATTCCAGGGGGGAAATGCTAACCAGGGCACAAGGCTGTGAGAAAAGCTCTAGGCAGCTGCGAGCAGCCAGCCAGGAAGACGAGGAGAGGTAGATGTATCTGCTTGCAGGACACAGTTTTCTTCCTGTTTGGCGCCTGACTGAGGATGAATTGCTTGATGATCCCTTGCTCCTGGTAATGTATATCCTACCGATACTCTTACTTTTTATCTTCCCCAGCATGACTTTGCCTATCCTCCTCCCCTGTAGTGCAGCCAAATTACTGCTGTGAGGACAAGAAATCCCTTCTTTTGCTGTTAAAACCCTTAGAGGCAAAAGGAAGGAGAGTGTCATCTGGTGCTCCGGGATGTTTGAGCCTTAGGTTTGGTCTGTCTAGAGGCACTTGGAAGGAGATGGGATGATAGAGGGGAGGAATAGTCATGTGGGAAAACGGACTGGATTTCTCGAGGCAGGCAGAGCCATAAGCTGTGAAATGCTTCACAGGAAATGGAAGGACATAACCTGGGGAGGTTTTGTCTTCTGTACTTTAGGATTTCCTTTGTGAATGTCACTTGGGAATTGGGATAAGTCAAACCTACTGCAATTTGCAGTGACAGAACCCTGCTCTGCATCCAGCAGCAGGGCAGACGTGCTGGATCCTGCTGTCAGTCAGAATGCAGACAGCCAAAATGCCTCTCTTACGGTAAGGAGAGGAATGCTGGTCGGCACCAGGGCTGTTGTGCTGCACACTACCTTGTGTAGCTTGGTTGAGGGACCCGAGACACAGCAGATGTTTGGTGGCTCTGGCCCCGGCTCTTTTCTTGGTGTCCCCTGGAGGGTGCTGTCATGGTTTTTGGCCTTTGCATCCTACTCTGTTACACCTCTTTGGTGTAGCTCCTTTTACTTGCCCATCCCAAGCTGCAGCAGTTGCAGTGGCTGGAGGGCAGTGGCAAGAGTGTGCTAGCAAGCCCTGAGTCCTCTGTCTCTTTCCCTTGGGGAAGTTCTCAAAGCAGGTGAACGTTGGCTTTCCTCCCAATCCAGCTGTGATTGGCCCTCCTGCCTGATCTGCAGAGCCTGATGAACCTGCTGCTGTCCCAGTTCATTGCTCCTGTTTGCTGGCAGCAGGGACTTGGTTTCTGAAAGTGGAGTAGGTCTCTCCTCCCCTCTGCGTGCATCAGTGGCGTTTCATGCAAATGCACCACTTTGGGGCTCAGGGAAAATCTTCTCTTCAGAAAGCTGTGGCACATTTTGGGTGGCGGCAGCACCATTTGTGTGCTCCTCCCTTAGCATCTGCGTGAGTCACTACCAGAGGTGAGCTCTGTGGATGGACACTCCTCCGATCAGAGGGAGTAAATCTGCTTTTACAAGCTGCTCCGTGTGCCCAGCCGGTGTCCCAGGTTTGTGTTCCTGGCCGGCTGCCTTCTGCCCTCTAGCGGGAACGTGTGTCGGGAATAGGTGCTGCTCCAGGGATACAGGAGCGTCGGGAGCATCTCGTGCCTTGTGAGACCTGTGGAAATTCCAGCATCTTTCCACAAGCCCAGTCTCGGAGTTTAATATCATCTTGAAGGGAAACCTGAGCTGTCAAAGTCGGGAAAAATATCGAAGAGCAGCTAAACTGACACTGTTGAAGGCTCAGTCCCTACCTGTGCATCTAATATGGGTAGTAGTGCTGACAAGGATGCACAGAGGGCCAGTGCTGGGAAAGGTGGATATGTTCTGACATTAGGTGGCATGGGAACCACAGAAAAATCCAAAGTCCCTGGCTGCTGCCACTTGGAGAAATCAGCACAGATGCCCAGGGAAATAGTCTTGTCCGGAGAGTGAGCCACTGCGCATTCAAGTTGGTCAGCCAAGAACTGAACGGCCCAGGATATCAGCAGAAAAAAATATACCACCTCCTCTGCTGTGCTTGTATGTCTTTTCATCCTGTTTTCCTTCTCTCTCTTTGAGCATTAGGAACTGTACCTCTGCTTTATACTCCCCTGCATCAGGGGGCTTTAGAGATTTGTAGCGTTCACTGAAACATTAGCCTTGAAAATGAAAATAAAGCTGTTGAGGAATATACCTGGTGCATGTAGCTGGTGTGCAGCTGCAATGGGAGCTGCAGGTTGTGCCTGGATGTGTCTTGGAGCCCCAGGACAGGAGTTGTGAACTGACACTGGCCTGTTGCTTAACAAAGTCATTGATATCTGAGGCACTGGGTGGCCAGCTCATGGAGAGACTCTGTAGAACCCAAATAAACAAGCAGAAGACCCCAGAGCAGATCAAGAGACAGGTGTAAGGGGCACAAAGAGCATGAGAGGCATGGGTGCACAATACACCACACTCACCATCAGATGAGTTCCCCCCAGCAGCTCGACCCCAGGTTTCCCATAGCAGTGTCCCAAGCATGTGGTTCCTCAAGTCATTTAATTGTGGTGCAGACACACCATAACAACTCGAGCTGGTGTCTGGAGTCAGCAGAGGAATCTCTGGGCTTTGGTAGTGTTGTGTATCCATTCCTCTCACATTCTTTGAACCAGTGGGGGTTCACTGGAGTTGCCTGCTGTGAAGGGACTTTGGTCCCAGCAGGGAAAGTCTCAGGTGATGAGAGTATGACTGCCAGAGTGGTCCTGAATGGTCAGACAAGGGAGATTCCCAACAGTTTAGTGACCTAGATGGGACCCTAGGCCGCCACCTTTGGGGCCTCTCTTCTCCAAACATCTGAGTGACCAATTGCTGGCACCATTTGAGTTCACTTGGGTCTTTGGAGCAAGGGGAGAGAAAAAGAGTGAGTGTTAAAATTGCCTGAGCAGATTCATATAAATTGTCTTGAGTTCCTCTGTTGGTGCAGCATTTTGTTGTGATTTGATGAAATTACTGCGGTTAGTCTGGGTCCCTCTCAGTATTGGAGAAGATTCGAGTCCCTCCTCTGCTACAGCTTTCTTTCATGTGCACAGCCTGGTCAGAGAATGGCACAAATAGGATGGATTGGAGTCCTTCCTCAGGCACAGCAGGTTGGAGTCCCTTATAAGGCACAGGAGGGTTCAAGCACACTTAGGAGGGGGCTTGGAAAAGGTCCTTCTAAAGCACACACTGGAAGGTGGGATTTTAGATTATAAAAGGCCCCTTTTTAGCATGTAAAATGGGGTTTTAAATACCTCTTAGTGCTTCAAGCAATGGGAAATAAATCTAGCATGGTAAAGGGAATGCCCTTGGCTGACGTGGTACAAAATTAGGAGAATATGGCCAGTGCAATAGAATTATCCAAAGAGAGTGCAATGATGCTGTGCCAAGAGGCTTGACCAGGTTATACCTGGAATGGCAGCTCAGCAGAATGATGGCCATCACAAGGAACCTTTGACCAACACAAATTCACTTACCTGCAGTGGTGTCTGGACAATGAATTCCCAGGCCATGTGGTTTATTGGCCTGGCATGTTTGAACTGTCAGTGAGAGCATTTCATGGGCTTGACCCTTAACCTGGGGATAAGGGCTGGGGTTGGGGCTGGGGCATGGAAGAGCATTGGGCATTGACTCTGGATTCAACACTGGGCTTTTCCCCTGGCTTGTTCCAGCTCCAGAGGGCACCACACCAAGAGCAGAATCTCCAGATGTTGCACATCAGCTGAAACATTACTTTATTATTTGTATGAGATTTTCTGTGGACTGGTGCTTGCTTATAATGATGTTTATATATACTTTTGAAAAAAATTTCTGAAAGCATATTTTTATACATGTACATTTATGCCGGGTAAGAGGATGATAAACATGCAAATAATCTTTGAAGACTTCCTCCAGAATGAGGAGGACTGTTGTAGTTGCTCTTGAGAAGATTTGATTAGTTCTGTACGTACATGGAGGGCATCACCTGTGACCCAGTTTAGTGGCACAGTCAGAGCAGCAGAAAACCTTTTTGCTTTTCTAAACAATGTTAATTTTTTTAACTTTGGGAATACTTTCGTTTTCTTCAAGGAGGAAGCTATGCAAAGAGTATGGCCCAAGCAGGAAATTGTTTCATAATGCTTTATATTGTCCCTTCAATGAAAATGAAAGCAAAAAGCTACCTTTTGTTATTAAAAAAAAAAGTAGATAAGAAAATGCTTTAATGTCCTCTTGCTGTGGTCTCCAGGAGGTAGAGGATCAGGTCTATTGAATCTGCAGAGAATTTTGAGACTTACTGCACTGCAATAAAGATATAAAATTGAGTGAATTGGTTCTTGGAAAATACATACATGATTTGTTATTAACAAATAGGGATAAGAATGCTTGTAAAATGTACTGTATGCATCTATGTATTGCTCTGGAAAAAATGGGAACACACTGCATCTCTGGCCAGACTTCAGCTGTATCAGAGTTAAAATGTTTAGGATTTATTTTGAGGAAGGAATAGTGAATGATACACCCAGGAAGAATAGAGGCTATAATTAAGCTCCCATGTCTGGTTACAAAAAAGCAGATATGAGGATTTTTCAGAAATGTGGGATTTCATCAGCTGTGGTTTCCTGGGTAAGGGGAATTGACTAAGCCTCTGACAGAGGCAACCAATAATGAAAACACAGAACTAGTCACACGGGGCCCAGAAAGGGAAGAAGCTTTTAAAGCAATAAAATGGTGTCTGCTCCTGCTCTTGGGCTCCCAGATTATACAAACCCCTTCAGTCTGTATGTGCATGAAATAAATATAGTGGAGCGATAATGCAGAAATTGTGACTGCGCCACAAACCAGTCACATATTATTCCACTCAACTTGATTCAGTTGTATTGGGAAGACCAATCACTGTAGTAAATTACTGGCAGCAGCAGCAGCAATATTGTAGAAAGCTGCCTCTTTATCCTGGGACATCCCATAACAGTCCATGTTCCACATGCAGTGGAAATACTGTACATACAGTGTGTGACCCAAGCTCTCACAAGGGGCACATAGGAATGAATTGATCCTCCTGATGGCAGATAAAGTCATCTTCAAGGGATGTGACACCTTGAATTCAACAGGTCTCACACCTTTGCCTGATAATTTGAAGGTCCACTTTGTATACTGTGTTCAGTTGTGGGCCCCTCACTGTGCAGAAGACATTGAGGTGCTGGAGCGTGTCCAGATTTGGTGAAAGGTCTAGAGAAATAAGTTTATGAGGAGTGGTTGGGGGAACTGGGGCTGTTTCTCTTGGAGAAAAGGAGACTTAGGGGTGGCCTTGTCACTCTCTACAACTCCTTGAAAGGAGGTTGTAGTGTAGACCAGAGGGATGATGGTCTGTTTTCCCAGGTAACACGTGGCAGGACAAGAGGAAATGGCCTCAAATTGGACCAGAGCAGATTTAGATTGGATATTAGGAAAAAGTTCTTCTCTGAAAGGGTGAAGAAGTGGTAGAATCAAGTGGTGGAATTACCATCCCTGGAAGTATTCAGAAAACAAGTGGATGAGGCACTTGTGCACATGGCTTGCAAGATTAGTGATGAACACGATGGTGTTTCATTAACAGTTGGATTTTGATGATCTTAGAGGTCTTTTCCAATCTTAACAACTCATATTTCTCTGATAGGAAAAATCACCTGTGTGGTGCATATTTCAAGTAAGCCACAGACTGATTTAACTGATGTTATCTTATGTTACCCAAATCCAGTGATTTTTGCAGATGTTTTGTCCTCCTACATGCAAGGACAACCTGCGAGGAACAGTGGTGAGCCAGATAAAAGCAACAGAAGCAAAACCAAGTGCATAGGGAGCAGAATTAGTAGCCTTGGCACATGCAGTGCCCTGGGGGAGAGGAAAAATGAATTAACATCTCTATGGACTGCTGGTTTGTTTTTGGGGAATGTTACAGAAAGAACAGGGAATCTTCAAATCAGCAGGGAAGAGTATCAGTTCCCTGAAGAAGAAATAGGCAATTTGTTAGATCTTGTACAGTTACCTGTGTCCTGAATGGTCAGACAGGAAAGCTTCCTTAACAAAAATAAGCCTCTGTATGTCCTCTGTGACCTCTTGATCAGATGCTTTTGCAAACAACCGCTGGAGGCAGTGCTTTGCTGCTGGCACTGAATTTCACAAAATGCATGTTATAAGAGCTTTCCTTTTTAAGATAACTACAGGCCAGCTTGGTGAAAACATTATAAGTGTTTCAATCAAATTTCAGGGCAAAAGCTCCAAATCTGTCACTTGGTGAGGGAAGGAAAGAAGGCAGCATTTTTTAAGATAATACCAGGGAACAGTGAGTACCTCTCACCAGTAAATAATCAGTAGTGGAGTGTAGGGGTACTGAGGTTCCAGGAGGCTGTCAGACTGCCCTGTTGGAGCTCATTTTCCTTGTTGCTGTCAGTCATTGCTGCTGTCAGAATGTTACACAATCATATTTACCACTCAGTATGCAGAGGTCCCTGCAGTAGTTCCATAGCTCAAGAGCAGTTGCTCCTCGTTCTGCTCAATTATAGAAGTAAGTAAATCCAGATTTATGATTTGTCCAGCAGAAAGTGATTTGCAGGGATCACACTGTGATCAGTTCTGGACATGGGGTAGTTGCCATGGGATTTGGCTGGAATGTTGAGAGCAGCATCTGATCCCTGTGGATCGATTCTGTGCTGTGGATATCTGCAGAGATTATTGTGGGACCCTCTGCTGCCCAGTACTGGCACTGAACACTCAGCACTGATGTAAATCTGGGTGATGCAAGGATTGGTTAAGTAACAGATCAGAAGAGAATCATCAGGGACAGCCAAGCTGCTTTAAAATTGTGTGCTCTTGTCCTGCAAGTACATTCAGACTCTTCAGCATTCATGTTAATCACTGTGGGAAGGGAGGTGTTATTTTAGAAAGCACTGTTTTGAGAAGGGTTGGAGCTGCAGGGTGCAAGCAATACCTTTGAGTACTTTGTGCCTTTGAGTGCTGCAGGGGAGGAAGAGCAGAGGGTGAAGGGGGGAACTGCCATCTGGCACGTGGTATGTAAGGGACCAGGGGCAGACTACAGCATCTCTTGCTGTGTAAAACAGATCTTGAAAGCTGCAGAGGGATAGAAGGAGAAAAAAGCTTTAGAGTGCCTTGTCAGAGATGAAGGAGCTGCCCAAGTGAGCAGAGCTGACCAGTATGCATTCATTCTTCCCCTGGAAAAAACACCAGGTACTTCCTAAGAAAGGAGCATGAAGAGCTAATGAGTGAATTAGTTTTGGATAAGGAATGTGTTTCTACAGGGGGAACAACTGCCAGGTAGAATTATAACCTTTCAATATCCTCAAATTAAGACTGAATATCCTTATGTAAGTTTTAGCCTTTTAGGGATAACTTTTCCATGCAGGTGACTATCTTGACTAAATTAGTGCTGTAAGGAAAATTTGAGTAGATGTACTGTCCTTGTCTTACACGTTCAAGCCTCTCTGTGACCTGTCTAGCAACATTAAAAGTTAGCACTGGTTAGAGGTGGTTGTTAGCTAAGCTTAGCCTCTTCACAAGCTTTCCTTTAGTACATCTGATGGAGTTGCTGTACTCCTTTTTGTGGGGAGCACTCAGTCTCCCCCTCCCTGCCTGAGAGATGCCTCTTTGGCTATGCTCCCTGCAGCTCACCCTAACCATGCCTAAGTATTTCTGGGGAGGAAGAAACCTGCCCCAGGTAATAAGGTTTCTCCCTCCCTGCAAACAGAGAGGCTCAGAGGGGAAGGGTAGACAGAGATGGGGCCACTAATTGTAGTGCTGGGTGCACAGAGTACCAGAGTTTAGGGTCTGTAGCCCTGGGTTTTGGATGAAAGAATGCAGCCATCTGGCAAACAAGCACGCAGAGCTTCCCTGCACACCCAGCTTCCTGACTTCTGGTCTCCACCAGGAGAGACCAGAACATGAAGGGCAGAGCAGCAGGGTTGCAGTCTCAGTCCAGGAAACCTTCTGCACAAGCTAAAATTATTTTAGAAGGGGGGGCGGGGACATGGTAGGAGGTGAGTGCTTGCTAAGCCATAAACCTGCCCAGCAGTTTGGCTCTGTTCTTCCCTTTTCGCTATCATTCCTTCTCTGGGATTGTTCTGTACTGCTGCTGTACATCAGCATAGCAAAAGCAGGTATTTTTCCTCTAAAAATAAATAAAGCAGGCCTTCAGAGAGCACAGTGTGTCAGACAGAAAGGTGTTTGGTAGTAGCCAAATCTGTTCTCCAGAACGGGTGGCCTGAATCTCAGGTCCATCATGCTGATATCCACAAAAGTCCTGGGAACCAGATTCTGCAGCAGTGCAGCTGTGGAGCACAGAGGGCAACTTGCAAAACATCTGTGTGCCCTTACTGCTGGTAAAGCCATGTCTGGCTTTGCTCCCTGACACAGAGTTCCTTGCAAGTGGGACTCCATGGGAGTCCTGCTGCAGGCTCCTAGGCAGGAGATAAGAGTGGCTGTCTGTCTCACAGGCACTGACCAATCCTTCAAGCAGCAAAACTGTCTCTTCTCACTTAGCCTCAGGATCCTTCCTAGCTTTTTCCTGGAAGTGCCACTTACCATGCTGAGTCCCCAGGATTTGAGCTTGTCAGGGTGGCTGAAGCCTCCTGTGGGGCTGCTTCCCAAGTCAGCTCTGTGGTACTGTGCAAGAGGAGAGCTGAATTGTGATGTCTGCAGGAGAACATTTGCCTTTACTAAGTCCCGGATAAGAGTGGATTTAAGTGCTTTAGTTTATAAATAAACAGTACTGTAGCCAAGGTAGATTTAAGCAGAGCTGGCAACAGCCCTGCTTGGGAAGTGATCTCTTTACCACATGGCCTGCTGTTGGACTTCCTGTTGCATGCTAATCCTTTAAGCCTGCTTTAGCTCTGTTAATTTTCCTTCTTTCCTTTTTTCCCCAATGGGCTGTCCCTGTGGCGCGTGAATGCCAGCGTTCCTAGGCCAAGCTTGTGCTGCGGCTGGGCCGAGCATCCAGGCTGCCTTCCAAGCACAGGGTACCATGTGGGATGGCCCCAGGGATGGTGGTGCCTGAATGTGTCCCCTTCTCTCTGTCTTACAGGCTCTGCAGTCTGCGCCTGAAGAAACTCACAGTGCTGAAAGAGCTGGACAAAGAGCTGAGCTCTGTGCTTATCGCTGTGAAGATTCAGGTAGGCTCCTCTCCTGGCTGCTGCCTGGTGGCAGCTTGCCAAGCCTGTCCTTGTGCCCTCTGTGAAGTGCTGGTCTGCATGTCCCTTGCCCAGTGTCAACCAACCCCTGTGTCTCGGTTAGCATGCTTAGGGTTCTCAGGCAGGTGGGAATGATGCCCTAGGGACAGCAGCAAGATGCACAGTGCTGGCTTGTATCGGGAATGAATTTGGTTATACACTGGGACAGAATGTATCATGCCTCCCTGCCTGCCTCAGCCAAGGCCCTTCTCTCAAACTGCTGTTTGGAGTTTGTCATCCCACTGTTCCCTACCCTTTAAGAGAGGGTCAGTACTGGATGGTTTCTGGCAGTGCCTTTCATTCAGCTGACACCCTGGGGAGTGAAGGGTAGGAAGGGAGGGATGCGAGGGATCAGTCTCTCTGCATAATGTTCTGGTGACATTTGTGCCCTGTCTGATCTCACAATTGTCACTACTATCCCTTCTCTTTCTCTGTGCATCCCTGCTAGGCCTGGTGCTTCTGAACCAGGCGGAGGGGAGAGTATCTTTGTCACCAAGGGGACAGGGAATTTGCCACCATCCTGATATGTGCAATCCCCCCACCCTCTCTGCAGCTGGTGGTGAAGAGATGGGTTCCTGGGAGTGCAGGCACATCCTTTCCACCTGCCAAAGGACAGCATGGAAACAAAATGCATCTTGAGTGTGCCGTCCTGGCCACAGCTTCCCTGCCCCAGCTAGGGTGCTGGTGTCCTTCCTTCGTTCTTGTCAGCTGGCACGACAGCAGCTGATCCCGTTGAAAGCACTGTGGGTCGGCAGCTCAGCAGCTTTGTGCTCCCACAGAGCTCTTTGTGCTGCACACACAGGATCTAAATCCTGGATTAATGCTGGAAGCTGCAGTATTAGTGGAGCTCTGGGAGCTGGAGTTTGCCTTCATGGCAGACCCGATTCACTTGCACAGAAGAAACTGAAAGCAAAATGTGTGAAGCCTGGGGCAGGGAGTGAGGACAAAAGAAGGAGGCTGTGGTCAGTGGTCACACACTGTTGGCCAGTGTCCCACTTTGCCAGCCTTTCCATTGCTGTGTGTATGGTGTCATTCAGGAGAGATGAGAGCACCGGGACCCCTGAGACCTTTGGTGCATGCTTTAGAAAGGAAATAACTTGAGCAGCAAAGAGCTGCCCTTGGAAATGTGGAAGCAATCAAGGCTGGGCCGCAGCTGACAGCAGCACAGGACTGGGGGCTGGCAGCCAGCTGGGGCTGTGGGTCCTACCTGACTGGGAGGGCTGGGATGGTCACTCACCTCTCTCCTGCACGATCAGCCCAATCTGTCTGTGCTTCTCTGCACTGGGGAGCTTTGGGTTCCTGTGCTCACCCACTTATGCTGGGCCAACCTGTGCTGAGCTGTCCTCATCTGCAGCCTTCACATGCTGCAAACGTGGGACTGTGGAAGAGACTGCACAGTGGGACTCCAGCTCTTTCAAACCAACCACCCCCATCCCTGCCACAGGCCAATCTTGCACCCTGATGGCAAAAGAAATTAATAGGCCTCAGCAGTTTGAAGCTACGGAGACTCCTCACTACAGGGCTTCTTTTCCTGTCAGGGAATGGAGGCTGCAATCAGGGGTTGAATTTAAACATGGTCACCTCCTCTCCACATGGCCACATAGCTGTGGCTGCAAGCTGGTGTAGGCTCCCTGTAAAGCTGAAGAAAACTGAAGGAGAATACTTTTACCCACATTAACCCGTGGCTGAGCATTCCTGTGGGAGTGGGCCGAGTTTGTGTGCCTCCCCAGGCTTCCACCTGCCTGACCAGCAGCCTTGGCAGTGTTTGGGACTGCTGGAAGGCAGATGGAGGCTGTAGACAGCTTCAGCACAGCATGCCTACAGAGTGGCCTCAGATGGATCTATTCCTCCTGCTCCTCTCCTAGGTAACAGATGAGTCACACTAGTAGGAAACTGTTTGAAGGGTTTCCAATGAGCATTCCATCTTTTGGATGGAAACAGTTGATGCATGTAATTTATAAAGGACCTGCAAATTCCCAAGGGGGCAGCTGGGGACTAGAGGAAAGGAGAGCTATATTTTATCTCATTTCAATGGTTGTTCTGTTGAGGTCAGGAAGTTGCTGCTCTCTGGGGTAGGTTGCATGGAAAGAGAGCTCTGACCCTGCCTGAATGGGGCTGGCACCCAGACAACAGCTCCAGTGCTGGAGACAATCTGCTCAAAAAACGTGTGTGACCCAAAGGAGAATGTGAGCCTGTCCAGAACACCTGATCTCCTTCGCACAGTACCCTTCTGGTCTTAAAAGACAGCTTCCAAAGGTACCATGTGCTGTTACCTGCTCCTTCATCTGAAAATGTCAAAGGAGTGAGGGAACTTTAAATGTCTACAGAATGTATCCATTTCCCAGAAGTGATTTGAAAAAAAAATATATATATATATATATGAATATATATTCTGTGGATTTGAGTGAGATAAAGCCTGAACTACCATGAAAAAACGGGATTTGCTCTCATTCACTTGAGTGGTTTTTAAACCTTTATCCCTTGTTGTTTGTTTTAACAGACTGGAGACATCACAGAGTATTTCCTTCTGTGTTGTAGTTCAGCGTGGCACTGAGAGATTCGGATGTGCTAGCTCAGCTCCATAAAGCTGCAGATACCTGCCTTGGTATCGCAACTGATTAAGGCATGAAGGGAAACACAGTGTTCCCTCTCAGCAGGAAAACTGTAGTTCAAAAACACCATGTCTTGAGCCATGAATAGAGGAAACAATCAAAGAAAGAAAGAAGAAAACAAGCCCCTGCGCTCCCAGAACTTTCAGCTCCTGTGACAGTGCTGTGGATGCAGAACTTTTTGCATCTACTTGCAGGATACAGCTGGTGACTCGAGTTCCAGCCTTGGTACTGCTGTAAGGAGATGATATTGGCAGTCACTGTGTAGCGGACAGGAGAGTGTGCTACAAAATGGGCCAGGCAAAAAAGGTCACTTGCCTCTGCCAAGCCTTCCTGCTTCCCCAACCCTGCTCCCTGAAGGAACTTGGGATTTTTGATCTTTCTTACTATGCAGAGTTTTCTGTTTATGCCTCACTCGTGCTTTGTTTCTTACCTCTTTGCTACCACTTGTAGTATTTTTCACTCCTGCCTAAGCAATCCTAGCTAAACCCTAAATTTATTTATTATATTAATGGACTGTTCTCTCCCAAAATGCACCTTCAGCTTGAATTCTGGTTAGTGTTTTGCTGTCTGCCTAGTCCAGTGCTTGTATTAGTTCTCTCTCCTTTTCCAGGTGTGGTATGCTGTTCTAGCCTCAATCCTCTTATAAACCAGACCAATCAGGAGAGATTTATATCTGAAATTTGGGATTGTACCTTGCAAACCAGACCTGGGCATTGTGTGCGTGTGTAGTGTAGTAAAAGCTCCTGTGTATTTTCAGTAATTTGCAGTAAAAATCTGTGACCACCTCTTGTCCCTATTGCTTTTCCCTTCCTTGTCACTCTTTGTCATCCATGATTTTCACTGTAACAGTCTGATACTCAGTTTTTCTGTAGTACTTGTAGGAATACTGAACTCTTCTGCAGAGAAATTAGTCTTGCCTGACATTACTCATATTGCAGAACAGCTGAGCTACATCAGATGCCATGTCCAGTTGAGGTTTGAATTTCTCAAAGGATGGAGGATCCTCAGTATTTCTATGTCCTGGTCCTTGCACTGTGATAAGGAAGTAGCCTTTGTCCCAGTCCTTGTAATGCCACATGGATGTGCACTGGCATTTCACTGAGGGACTATACTCTCCTAGGACTGAGGCTGGGCAGGTAACTTCCATAGTGGTAAATGACAGTAAAGCACAGGACAGCAATGTTTATGAAACCATCACTTCCAGGACACACCACTCAGGATAGCCTCACCTTTTCTTTGCCATAACTCCTTCTCCAGAAATAGCATCTTCAGGAAGAGTAATTGCACTTGTGTTTTGATGAAAGAATGAATCTTTGGTGGATAATCTCTGCAACAAAGAGCAAATGGTAAATGTGCTAAAGTAAATGATCACTGTCATTGTGACTGCCTATCGTCTGTCATCAGAGAAGAGTTCAGGAAGGGTCAGTGTGTTCTTGGCCAGGAAGGCTCACAGATGGTGAAGAGGATGAGCTCCACCTCCTCTCTTCCGTTTTAGGAAGACCTTTAGCAGGAAAGCCTTGCTCCTGGCACGGTCTCTGCGATCAGCATTGCAGACAGCTTTTGGGAGAATCTGTGGGTCGTGCCACCCTGCAGCCAAGAGGGCCTGGTGCATGCAGACAGCATTTTTCCGTCCCCCAAGTCATTCAGTGTCTCTCTCGGAAACCAAGACATAGAGATAGGGCAAGAGTAAGGAAAGAGTTGGAGTGGGAACATGATTAGAGTGCCTCTGTTACTTACTGCCTGTCTGGTAAAATCTGTTTCGGTATGTGGAGAGATAAAGGTTGTTGCCTGAGAAAGACTAGGAGAGTTTTCTGAGACACAAGTTGAGCAGTCAGGGGACCCCTGTTCTCCTGGACATCCTGACTTGGTCCCAGCAGAGCCATCTTGCTGACTCTGCTTAGACAGGCATCTGCACTGGGTCTATCTGCTTAGGGGCAGAGGTGTCTCCAGATCCTGCCTTTCCTGTGTTGGGATGCTTTCCTTCCCCCTTCATGGCTCCCTCTGGATCCAGGAGTGTCCTGCCACAATATGGGACTGACACTCAAGGGGCAGAGAGCCAAATTAAGCAGAGCAGGCTTGTGAAGAGCAAGTGCCCCCTGGCAGGAGGGCAAGGAGAAGGGACCTCTGCCAGCTCAGGGGGTACTGCAGGCTTTTGCAAAGTGTTGATAGGGGTATGAAAGGTGGCTCTGCAAGGTGGAACAGAACAGAGTCAAGGCATTCTCTCTTTCCTTGTGGACTGTGAACAGTACTGTCTTGTATGTGTGATGCAGGGGAGTCTGCAGTCAAGCTCAGTGTGTGTGTCTGCCTGTCTTGTTGTAGGGTTCAAAGAGAGTCCTGAGGTCAAATGAATACGTCCTCCCACCTGGAGGCCTGATGGAGACCGAGCTGGAGCTGACCTTCTCACTGCAGGTACCTGGTGTTGCCTGATCCCCTGGGCTCCCTTACCTGGCGTTTTTCAGCAAGCACAACCTTATGGCTAAGTGTGAAAAGGCACAGCCTCTGTGGAGGTGCCTCCTATGATTGGTCAGATGCTCGATTGCTCCAGTAATTGTTTTGCTGGGTACTGGGACGTGGAGGATGATGGATGGGTGCAGGTGGGCTTTGAGGGGCATCTCAAAGCTCAGCAGGGCAGATCCTGCTGTACATCAGCCTGGAGGAAGAGTTTTCTACCTGTGTGTCATGCTGAGCTTTGCCCTCATGCTGCCATCTTCTGTTTGCTTCCTTTCCCTAGTACCCCCACTTCCTCAAGAGAGATGGCAACAAACTACAGATCATGCTGCAACGGAGGAAGAGATACAAGAACCGCACCATCCTGGGCTACAAGACTCTGGCAGTGGGAATCATTAACATGGCTGAGGTACAGGGTGCTGGGAACAGAGGGGAATCTCACATGGCTTTCCTGTGCCAGCACTGGGCAGGGAACTGGGCTGGCAGGAAGGGTTTCATTGCTGTGAGTGTTTTGGCTTGTTGACTGGCTGTAATATAGAGGGGTGGGCTGCCAGCTGCCATTGTGTCACCCTGTCAGGGAGCTTGTCTGTCTGTCTGTCTAGGTCATGCAGCACCCGACGGATGGTGGGCAACTCCTGGGCCTCCACAGCAACATGAAGGATGTGAACATTCGAGTGGCTGAAATCAGCATCTACTCTTTGTCCAGTCAGCCCATTGACCATGAGGACGGGAGCGTTCCCTCAGGTCCTAAAATCAAAGCTTCAGGTGTGTTTAATGCTCAGACCTGCAGGCAGATGGTTGGGCCATGGGTTACAGAGCATGTACCCCAGCACTGCCAGCAATGCCAGTCCTTCCACTGGAGCCATGACAGGCATCATGCTTAGGTGGGGCATTTGCACTGTCTGCTTTCAGATCGCTCCCCAGACATTGATAACTACTCTGAAGAAGAGGATGACAGCTTCTCCTCAGAGCAGGAAGCCAGTGATGATGCTGTGCAGGGTCAGGTAAGGGAGGCCTGGCAAGATGCCTTGTGTCCTACTCCTGTTTCTGGGGCAAGAGTCGGGGGTTGAGGTTCTTGATCACCCTAAGTCCTCTCATCCTCTCGTAAACATTTGGCATTGTTTCAGAAGGCAGAGAGCCATAATACCTGACAGCAAAAAAGAACTGTGGGCTGCTGTCAAGTCCATGGTGAGGCAAGGGACTTTGGAGAGCCATAGATCTCCTCCATCTGTCTTTGGAGCCGTCCAGTCTGCAGCAGAAAACCCCTGCTGAGCCCCCTCCATCTTGCACCATGATTTGCACTCCTTTCTCCCTGTGATAACAGGTCAGAGATTCCTCACTATCTGAGAAAGAACAGGGATTTTAGGAAGAAGTAGGTCTGAAAATGGTCAGAGGTGGCAGACCCATCCCAGCCCTGTGATGGATGAGCTGTGTCACTGCTGTTTGCTGTCCTCTTGTTCTGGGGCCAGTATTCAAGGCCACAAAAAGCCTTGTGGCCAGGGACAAACCCCTGTTCAGGGTTGTTATGATCTCAGGGTAATTGAGGTGCTTGTTAATAGATCCCTTGGGGGAGATTAGAGTGAAACAACACTGGATGACCAGTGTTTGTAAATATATATCTATCTGTCAGGTTTATTTCGGAACAACGTGGTTGCAATGGAAAGAAAGTATGTAGCCATTTTGGTGGTTATCATTACCTGTAGTAACACAACAGTATAAAAGTTTAAAGATATCATTTAAGAAAATATGTAAGAAAAAGAAGGAAAGGTAAAAGAAAAGGGTAAGAGTAAAAAGTGGAAAGGAAAGATATCACAACCTGAGGATTCAGATTTGATTGTTTCTTGGCTGAAGTGATGGTCATAGCCTTGATGGGGGGAGCCCCTGAAACAGAGTTTAATGGTTAATATACAGGTTTAGGTAGAAATGCTCAGGGGCCTCCCCTGGAGTGGGGACTTGTACACTGTCTGATGAACACAGTGGATTAGGTAGTGAAAGACCTCAGAAATGAGTCTGGGGGTGCTTGATGGTGGTGGTGGTGGAAGTTTTTGATAATTTGGCACCTTCTAAGACATGAGACTCTCTCTCACTTCAGCATAGTTGAGCCAGTTATGCCCCATCAGAAGGGATGAATACCCTCAGGCCTGAGGGCAAGCCCTTGGAGAAGTAAGTTTTACACCTGAGCCAGCTATAAGGGAAGATATTGGGCTGATGAAAAGCATTATCCCATCCAGCAGGATCTGCTTCTTGTGGCCTCTTCTTTATCTGGCTCAAAATCCAGCTTGTTGTTAAACTGAGGTTGGTTTGTCATGGTCAGCCTCTGGTGCTGGGTGCTCACCCCTCTCCACCTAGGCTGTTCTGATACAGATCAAAGGCTTCTCTACTGCACATCCAAAATTTCTCCTCCTCCTCTTTGATTTACTGGGCCTCAGCAAAGCACCTGCTACTTTTGCAAATGGCCATTTATTCAAGGCATTAACCATTAAGATTTCAGTCTCTCACAAGGGTCCTCTAGGATTACCTGTCTCATAATGCTGGGTTAGTGCATTCAGGGCCCATGTCCCTGGAAGTTGTGCATATTGTTAAGGCTAATACCTGGAAAAAATTTTGTTTGTGATGTGCTGCACTCTCTGATCCAACTCCGGAGAGGGGAGAGCAGGAGAAGAACACACTGTTCATGAGGAGGCTGTGTCTCCACCTTATCTTCATAATACATTCTTCTCTGGAGGGGCCTGGAGACAAAAGTGCTGGGAAAGAAGGCCTGAAGGGGAACAGTGCTAAGGAGAGAGACGGAGCTCTATAGAGAGAGGTAGCAGAAATGAGAAACAAGACTTTGGAGCAGAGTGGACCAAAACTTTTAAAAATGGAAGGCAAATGTGAGTCAGGGGAACTTTTAGTTCAACTTCGTGAACTTAGTTGCTGTGATGTGCTGTGACTTTTTGCCTGCAGGATCTGTTTGATGAAGATGATGACTTGAGGAAAACCAAGAAGGCCAGGAGGAAAATGATCCGAACCACATCAATGACCAGAGTAACATCAGCATTTACAGCGTGATCAAAGGGATGGAAGGGATTCACTTTGTCCCCTCACTGGAGGCTGTGAGGGATGTTGAGAAGGGGGGATGCTGGCACTGGCGCAGAGCAGGGGAGAAGGAGCAAAACTCTTGCCATTAATGAGCTAGCTTGTTGCTCAGAGCTGTATCTCAGTCCATGGTCTGTACTTTGTTCAGCCTGGCTTTGTATCAGTGGTGGTCTGAGTGCAACAGAGTTTCGATTTGCTGCTGTTACAAGGTCTCTTTCATTTCCTGAGGAAGGGGAAGGTAGACAACAAAGAAAGGTGAATTATTAGCGGCTCCTCTGTGTGTCTGCAGAAGGCAGGAACTGCTCTGCAAGATCCTTGCTCTCCAAACTTCTCATCCCTTTTGACTTCAGCCCTGCAGATCCCCAGCCACCTTGTTCCCCATCTTTTCTTGCTTGAAGGCAGTATTGCTCAACCAGATGGTTTGGGGAGAAAAAGGATTTAAATGAAGTGCTATTCCAGCCTGTAGCAGGGAAAGTATGAATCCTTGCATCCTCCCTCATGCCCAGACAGTGGCTTCTTGTGGAATACAGTGGTAGTCCAAGTCCTACAGCAAATTTAAAGAGAGAGAGAGCAATCGTAGCTGACCTTGGACCTATGGACAGTATGTTAGAGAGAATAACCATGGCCTGTGTTACTCAGCTTGAACGTGCTTTGATAGTTTTGCTGATCTATTTTTCTTCCCTCCTTTTCTTTTAGCAACCAAACTTCAAGCAGAAATTTGTGGCTTTGCTGAAGAGGTTCAAAGTGACTGAAGAGGTAAGAAACAGTAGGGCTGCCCCACCTGGCAATGTCTCCTGCAGATGTGTGGGTGTCAGAGTGCAGGCTCCCACTCACTGGGGGCACAAGGCTCATGAGTTCAGGGATGTGCCAAAGGAGGTGTGAGACATGGCAGAGACTAGGACGTGGTTTTTCCAAAGCTTTCTGCCTTACAAAGGCAGCTCTGAGCCTTGTCCTCAAATCAAAAAGCACGTTCCTGTTGGGGAGAGCTTCCCTTAGAAGAAGAGTGCTGTCAGTCACTGGCTCTGCACCAGGAGCTGGCATTGCAGGGGCAGTCTTGTCATGCTTAGCTGGGGCATGTCTGTCCAGTTAGAGTGACCACAGGCTAACATCAGCCTGTGGATGGCTTGTCTTGACTGACAGCCCAGGCTAAGTGTGCAGCACAGCCAGTGAAAGTGTTCCCATCTGTCTTAACTGCCAGTCAGTGTGATGGGTGTCTGAGACTCCTTTGGATGTTGTGCTCGTGGCACCCTCCTTTGGCCCGCTGACAATGTCACTGGGTTCTTCCACAGCCTGGGTTTGTGCCCTTGAGGTGGGAACAGTGCCATGGTGTCCCTCATGGCCAACAGGCAGCTTGTACATGCCTGTTCTGGCATGCAGGTAACTCCATGTCTCTTCACTGCTCTCATGGGCTTGGTCACACAGGTCCTGGACTCTGACCCCGTAGACCAGACCCAGGAGGTGGAAGAAGACCTGGGCTTGCTCTATGACAGCCTGGAAGAGTGCAACAACAGTGACAGCGGCCCAGAGATTGAGGACAATGAGAGTGTGCACAGCACACCCAAGCCCACCCTGAGGTAAGGGTTGCAAGGAGTCCCTGGCCAGCAGCACAGCCTGTGGAACCTGGACAAAATGCTCTCCAACACCTTTCTGTTGCATTGGCTAATGCAGGCATTGTCTTGTCTCCACTCCCATTGCCATCTTCTGTTGGCACCACTGGCTCCTCACTCAAAACTACCCATTTAATCTGACTTCCTTCACATTTAGTCTTGTTTTTCTGTCAGCCAAGCATCTGACACTGATCTGCTGGAAGAGTCCTGTTTGATCTAAGCCCTGGCTGCTCCCAGCTCTCATGTCTTTCTGCCAACAGTCCTGGTTTTCTCTGGGCTCTTCACACTGAAGCATGCCTGTCTTTTGAGCATTTTGTGACTGCTTGGACCAGTCCTGCATGCTGTGTTCCCAGCCTGTGTGGAGATGTGACTAGCAACCATCAGCGCTGTTCCTCACCCCATTCCCCAGGCACCGGTGACTTGCTCTGCCAAGAACTGCTGACTTAGCACAGGGGTCTCCAGTGGATCATGCAGGGAAACCAGGCTTTGCTCCCATGTGATCTGTGCTTACCTGGCCTCTCTGCTCATGGCTCTTGTGCTTTTGTGCTGTCTTTTTGTGAAAAAATTGTCTTTAATTGTCTTTCTACTTGACTGCGTCGTAGTGCACTGGGTCTCTTGTAGTCAAGCCAAGCTCACTTGGTATTGTTGTTTCTATAGTTTTTATATATAGAATTATAGGATCATAGAATGGCCTGGGTTGGAAGGGACCTGAAAGATCATCTAGTGCCAACCCCCCACCATGTAAAATACATATACATATATACATATATAAAATAAATATGATTTGGGGTAGTTGGTATCCCTGCTGAAAGTACTTACCAAGCAAGCATGGTTTGCCACAGGCAAACTGTTTGAAATTAAATCTGCTGGATTCTGGAACCCATGAGCCACTCGGAAAAAAACAGCTACATGACAGAAGTAGTGTTCTCCAAAAACCTACAAGTCATTGTGAAGGAGACAGCAGGCACACAGGTAATTGGTCTGCTTGGACTTCAAAAGGAGTTTCACATGGTTTCTCATCAAAGGAGACAGAGGTACTGTGGGAGAAAAATCAAGGTCTTCCTGTGGTTGGATAGTGGTCTTTGTGTATAAACTGTGTGAAAGTGTAAGGATCCGCCTTGGTTCTGCAAGGGCCTACTTGCAAACATCTGGTCACTGAAACAGCATTCCTGAGTGAGTTCTGGTTTGGGCTGGTTCCCACCACTACAGTCTTCCTGGGGTGTTTGGTGCTATTTCTGGAAGGATAGCCTTTTGGACTCTGAGCTGTTCTTCATCCTGTTCACAAAGTGTCCCCGGCTTGGTTTGGTCTCTAGTGCCTCAGTTTCTGGCAGTGCTGAGTGTGTATCCCTTGAATTCACATTATTGGGACTTTATTTTTTCTAAGGAGATGTGGAAGCTGCCTGCCAAGGTGTTTTGTGTAGACTTAGTGGTTCCCAAGTGCTGCAGAGCCTTCTCAGGGGGTAAATTACAGCTAAGCATGTAGATTTGAGGTGATCCTCATGTTGGATTTCTTGTCACAGACAGCCTTGCTCTAGACATTGTGAAGGTCTCTGTGGAGCAAGGGCATTAATGGTGTTCAATCCTTAATGGTTAGAAGTGACTGTTGCCCTGGAATGAGCCAGTGGTGCTGGACTGATCTTTTTGATCAGCCAGGGAGGCCATGGAACATCTGTTTGCTCCTGCACTGGGGCAGAACTGGGGCTGGAACCAAGGCTGTTAGGCAGGACCTCAAGTCAGACCTGTTGATTGAAGGTCAAAGGTAAAGGAGTAAATATCATCATAGGTGACTGGGAAAATGGATGGGACAAGGGGGGCTAAATTCATTTAGAATAGAAGGAAGCTGTGCAGAAGGGCTGGGCTTTACCTAAATCTCAGCATGCTGAGATGTGGGCTCAATGATGCCTGTAGAAGGAGAGCCTTTAAACTGCTAACAGGAAATTGCAGAAGAGCTCTGTGCTTAATGTGGCATCCTCGAGGGATGAAAGCTTCTAAGTTGCAAGTGAGAGAGGGCACAAACAAACACAGCTTTCATGGGGAAGGGGAGACAGCCTGATTTAAATGGTGTGTTGAAAGCCAGAGGAAGTATGATACAAACTAGACACATCAGTGTCTAAGAAAAAGGAGGAGAAACCTCTTTGTGGTGCCACTCACACCAAGGGTATGTCACATTCTGATGGGATTACTTGGGACAGTACGGAGGAGCATGGAAGAGATACTGATAGAGGGGTGAACCTACATGTAGAAAACCTACATGTTTTTCTGATTTGACTCTTATGTTACTAATGTAGTCTGTATGGATTGAATTTCTGGTTGGGAAAAGGCAAGTGAAGAGTAATGACTGTACAGAGTGGTGATAATGCCTGAGATTTTGTAGCAGAGAATGGAGGGGTAGAGAGAGAAGAAATATATTAGTAAAAGGAGATAAAATTTATACCAGTGTAGCCTGGAGAAGATGTCCCATCAGGGCACTATTGTGATTCTAAACCTGAAGCAACTGGTCACAGAGCCAGTGAGGGGAAAATCAAGCCTTGGCCTTTCCCACCCAGTGTATAAACACTGCTTCTGAAGAGCTGCTCTGTGTGGGAACCATCATTTATTTCCGGAGATGGAATGTCCTTTCAGGAGCAGTAAAACCTGACAAACACTGTTGTGCCTGGCAGTTCAGCATGCTGTATACAAATGAGGAAGCATGCTAAAAGGAAAATAAAAGGAGCAGACAGGATGTTCAGAGGTCTGGAGCAATCCTACAGGAAGCTGCAGGTAAATCCTGATGAGGAAAGTAGAAAACAATGGAAAGAAACTTGTTAGAGTCCTAACAGAAGAATTTCTCTATATCTTAAGCCTCTGTGGCCATCCCTGGAAACCTGCAACCTCATACCCCATCTACACACTAGGCACATCAGGAGGAACATTTCCTGGGAGTTAATGAGCACATAAACACATCTTAGAGGGAGTCTAGCTCAGATCTCCTGCAGGAAAGTCACATATTGCAGGTGAATTCTGGTTGCAGTAAAGGTCCTGGGAAAACTGACCAGTGAGTTCCAGTGATAGACCCTGCTTGTTTCCTAAAGTCTGGTCTTCGAGCAGCCCACAGGCTGGGAAAGCGGTCCTTGGCAAATAAATATATTTTAAAAGGGTACACAAAGGTGGAAGCTCACACTTCAGTGGCAGAGACTGTCCTGGCTTCCCCAAGAGAACTTGGTGACTTGAAAAGAGGACCTTGGAGCTGCACTATGCAACTCTACCAAAATGTCAGCTCAGAGACCTAAACCTGGGCAAATTTAAGTACTGTGCTACCTGTAGTGTGATTCTGTGTGCAATATTGAGATCTTCAGAGCCTTGAGAAAGGGGAAGGCAGAAAGGGAAGGTGAACACTGCAGTTGGAAGTATACAGCAGCAGCAGGCAGAGGCAAGGAGCAATACCTGGAAAAGGGGAAGCAAAATCTGTGGAAGCTATGATGATGCAGAGGAGATAGAGAGGTTCAGCGGCACACTGGAGTTGTGGTGAGATGGGGTAAGGTGGCGTTTCCTCACCTGCACTGCAGGGGTGGGGGATCAGCTGAGGCAGAAAGCAGGAGATCCTGCCTCCAGCTCCCCGAGGTCACAGGGGCACTGCTGACAGGTCTGCTCCTCAGCTGTGCAGACACTTGGCTGTCTGGCCCTGAATCCCACTGAGGACCTCTCCACAGAGCTCTGTGCTTGGGACAGGCTGATGGGGGTGTGCTGGGATCATGGTGACTTTGTTCCTCTCTTATTCCTGCCTTTTTCTCTCCCATCTGTCTGTCTGTCCGTCCGTTCGTCTGTCTGTTTCTCTGCAGGCGTTTCTTTGAGGGAGTCTCTCATTCTGGTTCCCAGACTGAGATCGGCAGTCTGCACAGCCAGAAAGGGCAGGATCAAGAGTCGGGCAGCCCTGTGAGTTACACCACCACCACCACCACCTCTTGCCCCCTTTCCCTCCCCAGCTAGTCCAGCACCCCCACAGTGCCCATACTCTGAGACCACAGCTCCTGGCAGCACCTGCCTGGGGCTGCTCCTTTCCTTCTTTCCTCCTCTTTTTCCCAGCACAGGCAGACAGGTAGTGATGGGGGGCATCCTCTGGGGCTGGTCCCAGAGATGCCCGACTCCCCTGTGGGAGTTTGTGTTCTGTGAGGCCAGGCATGGGTCAGTGGCAGCTGCCGTGCACAGGGTGCTCCATCCTGCTCTGACCCCACTCCCTGTCCCCCAGGGCGAGGCAGACAAGCGGAAGCCGGGAGCACAGCGACCACAGGAAGAGCCAGGAACGGAGGTCCCTGCAGTGGTGAGTCCAGGCTATGGGATATGGAGCTCTCCCAAAGCCCACCTTGCTTTCTGGAGTACCACGGCTGAGAGCAGGGCTGGGGAGACAAGGAGATTGTGCTGGAGAGCACCAAGAGTTAAGTAGTGTTAGGGTCTGCAAGAGGTGCAGTCCAGCCCTCCAAAGGCCCTGCAGCCTCCAGGAGGGCCACCAGGCCTCTCTTGGTGATGAGCACCCATCTTAGTGATGGGCTGCTCCCTGTAGGAGCAAGGAGAGCAGTGTGTGAAGTGACTCTGTGGCCCTCAGGAGCTGGTGGCAGAGGAGTCGAGTTCCCGGCTGGCCCCCGCAGAGGCTGCCATGAGGGAGAGCAGCGTGGACAGACTGGCCCAGCTGGGCCCTGGCTCCAAAGCCGAGCTCCCCAGTGCTGTATCCCCCAGGTAAGGCATGTCTGTGCCCCCTGCCAAGGCTGAGCGAGCTCACACTGGCTCCCTGAACTGAGTGGGGGTTGGTGGAGATGAGATTTCCTCAGCAGATTTGCCTCTCCTGCTTCTCCTTCACAGCAAGGCAGAGAGCAAGCAGTTGTGGCGTCCCCGCAGCACGTCCGTGAAGGACCGGCAGAGCTCCAAGGGACAGGGTGGCCGTGCCAGCAGCCTGGACAGTGAGAGCTCTCCAGACTCATGGCATAACACCCAGGTGAGGCCCTTGGGAGCCATCCCACCTTCTCACTCAAGAGCTCCGCCAGCTCTTCAGCCATGGGCAGTGTCCAAGGTGGCCATCCGGGGTTAACCTTTGTCATGATGCTGTCACAGGTGCCTCGAAAGTCTGTTTATGATCAGCTGAACCAGATCCTGGTCTCAGATGAGCAGCTGCCTGAGAGCATCGTGCTGGTGAATGTCGCTGAGTGGCAGGGGCAGGTGAGTAGGTGGGATGGGAGCTGGATGCATGGGGGCAGCTGTAAGCAGAGTGGATTCTCCTGATCATAGCAGGGTGTTCTAGGGAAACTGGCACCAGCTGTGCCCTCCTGTCCCCCAGTGTGACCCTTCCTTCAGGGAGACAACACATTTACGCAGTACTGAACCAGATGCACAAGAGTCAGATGTGTCTCCTCCATCACACAGCATCACTGGATCCTCAAAACATGATGTCATGATCAGTCCCAGAAAGGCTGGCTAGCAGACTGTGCTGTAGGCCCTCACTGCTTGATCCTAGCTCCCATGAACTCCATGGGTCAGAGCTTTGTCAGATTCCGTGACAAAGGGCTCCCTTCCTCTGTGGGCACCAGGCCCTGGGAAGCTGCAGAGGTATTTCCCACTGAGAGATGGAAAAGTGTCACATGCCACTCCCAGGGAGCATTAATTACATCGTCAGAGCAGGGTGGGGTGTGAGGACAGGCCCAGCCCCCCACAAGCATTTGGCTCCCCCACACCTGGAGCTCTGAAGTTAAAGCTTTTGACTGCTAAAGGTGAGCAGGGAAGTGTACATGTGTGCAAACTTGCAAACACACAGTTAGATAAAACACCTCTGAGGCCCCTTCAGGATCCTGCAGCTACATCTGGCATCCAGAAACGGTGCTGGAAAATTTTGGGGCAGAATAAAGGGCTTAGTGAGAGGTGGTAGAGTTCTGACTCAGGCCGTCCATTCTTGGCTTGTTCCACTTCTTCTGGGTAGGGAAAAAAGCGTCAATGCCCACTCCCAGAACCAGCCCTCCTGTCTGACTTAACACTCTGTTTTACCACTGTTGAACTGGATGTTGAACAGACACCTGAAGACGCAGTAGTGGGATAGAGCAAGAGGGGGGAATGAGCAGAGGCAGAGTGAGCCTAGCTGTGGGATGATACGATTTAAATGAGAGGGTCCCTGGACCAGACTGCTTATTTCAAGGAACACAGCCTGATTCCTGGGACAGTTTTGCCCTCGCCATGGCAAGGGTGATGACTGCTGCACTCAAAGGTGAGTGCAGGGGGCTGGCTGGCCCCTGGAGCAGAGCTGGGAGGAGCAGGGATGCTCAGGATGCAGCCGTGAGTGACCTGATGGTTTTGGCCTCCCTGCATGGCACGGATGGGAACAGGTGTCCCAGCTCTAACCTGGGGGGCATGGGACCCAGGGCAGGCATGGGCTGGTGCTGGCCAGCACAGCCCTGCCTCCAAGGTGCCTTAACCTGAGCTCTCTGCATTGGCAGTACGTGAGTGAGCAGCTCCAGGCGCACAAGCAGTTGGTTGTTTCCACCTGCTCCGTGGCGGACATCCAGGCAGCCTTCAACACCACTGTCTCCCGCATCCAGCGATAGTGAGTACAGCTTGGGCTCAGCCTGCTGGCACCCTATGGATCTAGAGAAGGGCTGGGTATGGCCCTGGCTCCCCAGGGCTCGTTAGGACCCCTTGGGTTATGGACGCTACTACAAAAAGTAGACCCTGGGGAAAGTGGGTGGGGGGGGATCCCCTGGCCTACCTGCTGAGCCACCGCACAACCCTCATAGTCTCTTTTTCCTCTCCCTTTGGCAGCTGTAACTGTAACTCCCATATGCCTCCCCCGGTGAAGGTGGTGGTGGCAGGGGACCAGAGCTACCTGAGTGTTGTCCTCCGTTTCTTTGTGGAGCAACTGGCCAGCAAGACACCCGACTGGCTCAACTACCTTCGCTTCCTACTTGTGCCGCTGGGTGAGAGCCACCGGGAGCCCTGCCCCAGGGCTGTCCTCTCCCACCTCTCCAGACTCCTCTGCCTGAAACCAACACTGCCCTTCTCCCCTGCAGGCTCTCACCCTCTGGCCAAGTACCTAGCCTCGGTGGATAACAAATACAGCACTCTTTTCCTGGACACAGCGTGGCGGGAGCTGTTCAGCAGGACTGAGCCACCCACTGCAAGTGAGGAGCGGGGCTGGCATCAGAGTCCCCTGGGGGGAGCCCAGCTGCCATCGAGGTCTTCATGGCTCTTTGTGCCCGCAGACACTGTGGACATAGCAGGCCGTGTCGCCCAGTTCATCGCTGGAGCCAGCCTCTCTCACCAGCTCCCCATCTCCGAGGCCATGCTGACCTACAAGCAGAAGAGGTGAGTGTGGCCCCAGGGTGCCTGTCCTCCCTCACGCGGCCCTGGTCTGGGACGTGCCCAGGACAGGAATGAGGGACATAGGGGACAAGGGAGTGAGGCCCTGCGTTCCACTGACAAGCAGTGTGGTGCTGAGGGGAGCTGGGGTCCCACAGGGAGAGGCCTGCAGCACCATTCCCTGCCACCTCCCGGTGTGCATGGCCCCTCCAGTAGCTGTGGCTGTGACAGCCCCAAAGGTGGGGACCAGCTGCCAGGGCTGGGATGGGCTGGGTGGGGCTGCAAGCTGGTACTGTGCTGCCCGGGGGTTGATGCTCATGTTCCAGCTGCACTCTCACCTCTCCCTTCTCTTGGTTTCTGGCACCCAAGGAAGAGAAGTCTCTATTTTGATTTTTATATCAGGTATTGGCTTGTGCTTGCTGTGCCGCTGCCTGGCCCCTCCCCGCCTTTCCCCATGTGCGTCCATCCCTCTTGCTGTGCCGAGGAGCCATGACCCCACAGTGGGGCAGGGCTGCCCTCCCGCATGCAAGTCCTTTCCCAGCACTGGAGGGGACAACTCCTTGCCTCCTTGTGTAGTGTGCCCTGTGCTGCCATGTTGGGGACAGGGGGCCTCATGGGAGGGAGGGCAGAGGAGGTGGTTCTAGTGAATGTGAGCCAGCACTGACCCCTGCAAGTGCAGGGCTGCCTGGGCACAAGGTTGGTAGTCACACAGCAACTGATGCTCAGCACACCCAGACCCTGACCAGCCTCTCTTCCCTCTGCAGCCCCGACGAGGACTCCTGCCAGAAGTTTATCCCCTTTGTGGGGGTGAGTGTGTTGTGGGGCCAGCAGGGGCTGAGGGGAGAGGTGCAGTGCACAGTCCTGCTGATGCTGGGTATCCTCTTGTTCGTCCTTGCAGGTGGTGAAGGTGGGCCTGGTGGAGCAGTCTTTCAGTGCCTCCGGTGAGTCCCTGGGAATCCCCAACTTTCTTCTCCATGTGGCAGGCCCTTGTTGGTGCCCCCAACCCCTCAAACCCACGCTTTTCCTCCCCAGTGGACTCGGATGATGCCACAGTCTGCACCCCCTCCCTACTGAGCTCAGCACCAGCTTCCAGTGCAGCTATTCCCTATGGCAAGGAGACCGTGAGCACCCCGCCACCCTCTCCATCCGTCAGCAGCGGCCTCTCAGGGGCTGGGTAAGAAAACAAGGCCCCCTCAGCCTGAGGCAGCGGGGAGAGAGGAGCATGGGCAGCACCTGTGTGCTGCATGTGCTGCCCATCTCGCCCAGGTCTCTGAGCCCTGGTGTGGAGGTGATGGGCCTGCAGGTGGACTACTGGACAACACAAGGGCTGGACAGGAAGAAGGAGGGTGACAAGCGGGAGACGGGTATCAAGAACACACTCAAGAGCAACTTCCGCTCACTCCAGGTCAGCCGCATCCCCAGCACAGGGGAACTGGTGCCCCCCAGCACCATGGCCATGACCGTGGTCACCAAGGAGAAAAACAAGAAAGGTAACCAAGCCCACTCTGGGGTACTCTCTGGCTGTGGGGCCACAGTCCTTTGCCAAAAGGGTGGGGGGAAGCCTGCAGGAGGGCAGGGCTGAGATGTGGCCCAGCAGGGGTCAGTCAATGTACTGGGGCAGGGTCTCCCATTTAGGGCCAGGTGGGGACATCCTAACATAGGTCCTGTCTGGCCTTGGTCCCCAGTGATGTTCCTGAGCAAGAAACCAAAAGAAAAAGATTTGGAACCCAAAAGCCAAGTCATCGAAGGGATCACGCGCCTCATCTGTACAGCCAAGCACCAGAACACCATGTTGCGAGGTGAGGGCAGGTACCAGCCCCCTGGGGCTGCAGGGGGGCAGAGCAGGCAGCACAGGCTGGCTGGGGTAGGGCTGTGCCTCACTGCACCCTCTCCTCTCAGTCTCCATAGATGGGGTGGAGTGGAACGATGTGAAGTTTTTCCAGCTGGCAGCACAGTGGCCAACACACGTCAAGTACCTCCCTGTGGGCATCTTCGGCTACTCGAAGAGTGTGTGAGACATTGGGGCATCCCTGGAATGGAGCTGCAGTGGGTTGCAGGAGGAGACAGGGAGATGGACATGCTCTTGTCCCCAGCTTCTGCAGACCAGTCTCTGCCTGCTCAGTCGGGGGGGATACCACAACTGTACCCTGTGGGCCAAGACCCGTGAAGGTGAGGCCAGTGAGACCGGGTCCATGCACCCTCCAACACCAGCCAGGACACCATGCCATCTGCCTCCCCTGACCCCCAACAGCAGCCTGGGACAAGGGTTGGCACCAGCCAGCAGGGCCCCAGGAAGGGCTCTGGGCCCCACTCTCCGCAGATGCACCTGCCAGGCCAGCCCTGTAGCCAGCCAGGGTCCCAGCTGGGCTGGACCCAGGCGGGTTCCCCAGTGCTGCAGCCAGCCAGATTGCTCTGTGCAGGGGGCAGGTGCTGAGCAGGGCCCACCACCCCTGTACCACCCTTGCCAGCCCCACTGCCAGCCTCTCACAGCTGTGCTGGCCCTGCCCTCCGCAGCACAGCCTCAGCAGCTTTTCCAGTCCCCCTGCAGCTCTGCTGCTGAGGCTGTCGACTTCATCTCCCCTTCCCTTCCCAACCAGCCCTACCCCATGGTGCTGCCAGCTGGAGGTGTGGGATGAGGGCACCTGAGGTTTTTTTTTTACAAGATTCTATTTTTTTTAAATTTATTGTATGGTTACTTTTCGGGATTAATTTTAATAAATTAATGCTGTTACCATTATCGCAGGGTGCGTGTGTGCGTGTGTGCGTGTGTGTGTGACCCAATGTCTGAGAGTGTGACTGAGCACAGCTGAAAGAGAACAAGTTCGGGCAGGGTGCAGCTACTACCACCACTCCAAGGACAACTCTCAGGGCTGCTTGAGAACACAGGGGAATGGCCTGGCCACACTCCCAGCCATGGACCAGCTGAGCTCCCCCAAAGACTACAAGGTGGGACTGGGTGGAGCTTGGCTCATTTATTTAAATAAAACTCACACGAGTTCAGGAAGAGACACACTGAGTCCTCCCAGCCAGGTCCTTATCTACCTGAATGTGGAAAAAGTCTGTTTCCTGTCAGCAGAGGCCAGGCTTGCTGCTGTCTTGATCTCTACAGTCTGGAAGGCAACCTGTGGCTGGACCTGAGAATTGGGGAGCATTGTGGATTCAGCAGAGACGTATTCCAAGACGTGAGGCCTCCCCTCC
>JAHLSL010013021.1:444723-466484 GCA_025920805.1 Petroica traversi
CAGCCAGGTACCGCTCCTCTGCGGCGTGGGGCGGGGGACATTCCCATCCGGTGACTGAGACGGGCAGGGTGCCCAGCCATCCTGGAACAAAGGACCGCTTTGATGCACGGTTTCGGGCAGAGCTGATGAAAACTTTTTTTCCCTCGTGAAGCTTTCATTTAGCCAGGTGGGCGCAGAATTTCTCTATGGTGGTTGCGAGGGGTGAAGGGGTTTCTCTGGCTTGTTTGTTTCAAGGATACGCAGCAGGCGTGCCTCCTGCTGCCAGACAAAGCCGGAGAAACGATGACGGAGGCAGGTCATACAGCAGTGGCTCTCAAAGAGCCTTGTTTCGCCTTAAACCCTCTTTCTATTAATTAACTGCTTCCTAAGCTGTTCCGAAGTGGAGGGGCACCCTACCAAAGGTGGTGGGCTGGGGGAATCGCTGGTAAGCTTCTGTGAAGGAGAGGATGCGCCTGGGAGGAGGTGTCTGGAGAAGAGCTGGGGGATGGTGTTGCGGTAGAATGCTCTGGCCAGGCAGCCGGGAGAAATCTGCACAATGGTGGGAGGCAGCAGCACATTAGCAGGAACAGCAGGCTTCCCTGCGCCTTGCCTAGCTGGCATCTGGCACTCTGCTGCAGTTCCGTGCTCGGCTCTCCTCTAGTGCCCTTGGTCTCCTCTCTGCCATGCCACCCTGGAGACATGGAGAACACCCACCCCTGGTGTGCCTGTGGGGAAGGAGGGTGGTGTTCAGCACGCATCAGGTCAAAGATCTGGCCGGCTCAGACACAGGGTAAATAAATATGGCTGTGCTTTGCTGTAATTGGCAGAAGGAGCAGGAAGCATGTGTTCTCTCATCTGCTGTTTTGGAGGAATGTCCAGGTTGAAACAACAGCATTAACCCCAAATACCAAAACGGCTCTTGGGGCACAAAGGACACGTGGCAAGATTCTGACCTTGGCAGAGTTGCTGGATAAATGCTTAATTTGCTGGGAAAGAGCCTCGTAGCTCCTCAAAGAGCTCTAGTCAGACAGGGGAGCAAGAGATAAAAGAGATCCTTTCCTTATTATGCAGGTAGAGGTTTGTCCCTGTGACTTTGCTGCCTTGCTGTGGTTTACAAAACCTGTTTGCTTCTGGAAATAGCACAGCCTTGCAGCCTGCAGTCAGCTGGTCTTTGCGGGTGCCCCAGGTACACCACGGAGGGAGTGTGGGCACACCAGAGCCCTTCAGGGCACACAGAGTGACACCAGAGCTCCTGCTGGTCCCATCTGCGTCCTGGTTATTTCCCTTAGCACTCAGGCACATCCAGTGCACAGCCCTCACATTAGGCAGATGCCTGCAAAGGCATTGGCTCCTGGGAATTACTCTGCCTGCTTTAATACTGCTTCATGCTGTCAGGGCAAGGTAATGGCTCTCGCTCTGTTTTTTATAGTGCCAGACTCCCAATCAGATTCTGAAGCTGGGAAGAGATGCTTGCCCTGGCTCCATTCCAGCTGCTTAGCTCTTGTCTCCACTAGCCTGGAAACATGTTTTAATGGTGTTTCGCTGTAGTCCCAGGCGCAGCAGATGCGGAATGGATTTGGTGAGCTGCTGCAGACATGAACAAGTTTAAAAACAAGGTCTTATCAGCTGATCTGGAGGTGCCAGCATAAGCTTACTGGTGGGAGTGGTGATGACTGCTGTTCTCATTCCAATGGCCTGCTGGAAGGGGCAGGTTTCCCAGCCAGCTGGTGTTGTAAACAATATGATGTACAACCAGAGCAAAATGGTTTTCTGCTAATGGCAAAAATCAGTGCTATTTTTTTTTGTTTGGTTGGTTTTGCTGTTGTTGGTTGTTTTGTTGTTTTGGTTTTTTTTAACCTTTGCTGCTTCCAGAATCTGTATTCTTTGGTAGTAACAAGTGGAGTGAGATCTTTTTGGTCTTGAAAGGAATGAATGATCTGGTACAAAGCCAACCAGACTACCTGCTTTGTCTTCCTCAGAGTACTTATCCATATCAGAATCGGATGATGCTTTGCTAGTACAGGAATTGCTTGCTCTGGTCAATCAGAACAAACACTAGTACCTTTTATCTTGTCCATTTCCAGCTGTGGGCTGGAATGGAAGGATATGGGAATGTCCCGTGTTCTTTCTATAGTGGTTTGAACATGAGTCACTGTGGCCAGTTCCTATTAAAGCCACCCACTTTATCACCGCCTTGCCCTGGGTTTCAGGAAGGTTATGTTACATCGTGTGTTTTCTTAGAGATTGTGGGTAGTAGGGACCTGAAGCTCCTGGGACAGAGGAGTGTTAGGAGACTCCTTTTGTGCTCTTTCCCTTCAGCTCCATCTTCATTGTGGGAGAGCCCTTCCACTTGAGCTGCAAATCTGGTTCCTTAGTCCTTGTCCCCTGGGCTTCTTGCAGCCTCTGGTTAGCACAGACATTCCCAACACGAGTCTTCCAGTAAAAACCCCAGAGCTTCACTGTCAGCTAGAGGTGGCATGTGTCAGCTGCTGAAGGAAGCAATCCTGGCCTTGATCCCTGGACAGCCCTCCCTATCCCCTGGACAGAGATCAAGGCACATCAACAGCACAGTAGACTTGTACTGTGTTATACGTGACTCTAAGGATTGGGGAAACTGGTTGGGTGAAGTCTTTCTGGGCTGGGAGACTGGCTTCAAAGC
The DNA here is from genome assembly GCA_025920805.1 of Petroica traversi. Lineage (NCBI taxonomy): Eukaryota > Metazoa > Chordata > Aves > Passeriformes > Petroicidae > Petroica > Petroica traversi. The sequence continues at coordinate 447,362 of JAHLSL010013021.1, forward strand.
CATGTGAGGAGGTGCCTGGATGCCAAGGAGAGCTCTGGTTTTGGGGCATAGGAGAATGTGAGCCAGACAACTTCTTGCCTTCACTGCGTGCTGTGTTGATGCAGGTGGATTGCTTTGGGACAGAGAGACTGTCTCTGTGGGACCCTGCTTGAAGGAAGCAGGCACTGCATTCCCTTTCTCTGGGCCTCAGGGCAGTTTCTAGTGCTGTGGTGCCTCGCTGCTTTGTCCCAAAGAGGTGCTCACTTAAGGCAAACACATTGACTTTATCTGAGGAATTCAGATAAAGAATTTTTTTTCTTATCTTTTTTCTTCTTCCACAAGAGGATGGCTAAGTCGTGGTACAGGGGACTGAAGAGTTTGTGGGATCTTGGTTTTGGGAGATAGTCCTTTAGCTAGACACAGATACTTGCCCTGAGTGAGGGAATGGACCAAAGACCTCTGAGCATTCATTCCAAGTAATACTCTTCAAGTATTACTCAAGCCAGACTCTTATTGAGAATAAACGTACAACACAACAGTCTCTCTATAGTACTTGAAGTAATTTGTGTGCTGGTTTAACTCTCCAGACTGTCTGCAGTGCAAGAAAGGTCCAGGCTGGAGGCTGGCAACGGGAAAGAACTTTGGGCAGAAGATGGGACTCAGCTGTCCCTTTTTTTGGCAAAAAGGTGTAGAAACTTATGAGACAACTGGTGGCAGAGATTGTCATGGACATTAGAGTTTGAGTGTCATCTTTTGACTTTATGATCATAGTTTAGAGATACGTTGGGTATGAACTCCCAGGATGCTGACTCCTGCCTGATGACCTCTTTGTGTGTTCTTAGTGGCTCTAAAAGAGCATGCAGGCATTTCTGGCAATGGTAACAAGCACTACAGAGCACCATTCCTGCTCTGTGCCTCACATGAACCTCAGTATTTCATGTTTTGCCCATGTTAGAGCATCTCTGGAAATACCAACATGGATGTGGAGCTCAGCAGCACTGGTTTGTCCCTGTTCTGTGGTTCTGATCCAGGTGGTGACCCTGAGCACAGCGACTCTTCTAGCAGTGGTGTGTCGGTGTGCACGTGTTCCTGGCAGTGTCAGTGTGTCCAGGCTGTGCAGTGGAAGCCTCAGAGGCTCTGCACGGCTGACTGGAATCTCCTACCATCTCTGCGTTCTGACACTGTGGTATCAAAATAAGAAAATTGTGCCCGTGACACAGCCTCTGTCATGGCTGCAACTTTGTCACTCTCTTTGCCTTTTACTGCTTTTATTTTATTTTTCAGCATCCAAAGTATTAGGTCTAGGTTTTGTTGCAGTGTCCCTTAGGAGTGAAGACTCGCTGTCTTATTTGCAATCTCACTTCTAGCTTCATTGGAGGTCAACCAGTTATTCCAGAGACCCTTTGTTGCTCAGCAGTAATGAGCTGGCAGAGGTCCAAAGAAAAACAAAACAAAAAACCCTCCCTGCTTTTATCAAGTCATTTTGCTTCCCAAATATATAACCTTGCTGTTTCTCCAGGTAGTAAAAGCATGTCTCACAGGAGGAGACTGGCATAATTATGGTGAAGCAAGATAAAGCCCTGTGTTTCTATTTCTAAATGCTGCCGTTGCTATCTATCTCCCAAATGTGATCACTTGTTCTTGCTGTGGGTCAGACTTACTCTTTTCCACAGGAAGCTTTTCTCCAGAACTCAGCTGTCTTTCTGCAGCTACCTTACATTACTTCTATCATTGGAGCACCTTCTTCTATGGAAGAATTTGCTGCTGAAAATCTTTTTCCCTTCTTTACAGGAAGTGCTGGCAGAGCATCTGCAGTTTGAAGGACGCTGCAGTTATTGTCTTGTGCATGAAGGGAGGCAGTGAAGTGGATTATTTGAGTTGTTTGTAGACCTAAGATCTCTGTGCTGTTGTAGTTGATTCCTGATTTCCCCAGTGCTTCTCCTCTCCCACCCCCATAGTCTTCTAGCATTAAGCATCACAATCTGAGCTTTGAGATTCACTTGGACCCATTTAATCTGGCATCCTTGTAGATGTTATGGGTTGAAGATAAAAGCAGTGAAGCTTCCAGCTCTTTCCTCTTAAAGATCTCGCATGTGGGAGCAGTTTTGAGAGGCAGAAAAATGAGCTGCTGAAATTGCTGATGCTTAGTGATTTCGTGGTTATGCACTTGAATACAGGAGGAAGGTTTTTGCCTAGCAGGATGTCCTTGCTGATGGATTCCTGGCTGATTGCTGCAGCTGCCACAAAGCTCGGTGCACGCATGTTCCTTCCCTGTCCTCCAAACGGGAGCAGAAGAGGGGAGAGGAGATGGGTGTTGTTGGAAAGCTGGGCTGTTCAGCAGCTCACTGTAAATAGGGAAGATGTGCCAACTAGAGCGGAAACGTGCGGGTGGGGACCTGGGCTGGGACACCTGCAGGTCCATGAGGACTGCAGCAGGATAAACAGGGAACGGGGCTCTTCATTTCTCAAGGAGCTCGATGAAAAAGAACTCTTTCTTCCTATTCCAGTCTGAGCCCCACCCTGCAAAAGGCAAATCATGATGTGTCCCCTCCTCTCTGCAGAAAACCTCTGAGTGTTTTCTGCTGGATAAAGGACACTCAGTGCCTCTTGCTGAATGTAAAGGAGTAGGAAGAGTGCACATACAGCAGCCTCAGCCTGCCTGACCTTGGCATTGGCTGCCATAGTGAGCATTTCTCCTTTGGAGGGCTGAGCACCGAGTGTAGACCTGCCAGCACTGGGGAGAGCTAGAAATAAAGCTCTTTGGGGGAAAATTCCTGCTTTGGAAGTCAGCTCCCACTGGTGTTTGTTGCTTTTCTTTACTGTACAAGAGGCAGCAGAATTCAATTGACTTCTCTGCAGTCTCTGTTTGTTTTCTTGTTGAGCAGCTGTGTGTTATTCTTAGGTTTTGCACCCTCTGTCCAGCTTGGACAATCCTCTGTCCACTGTTGAACATGGAAACATGTTGGTACCTAGGAGAACTGTTCTTCCAGGGTAGAAAGGCTGAGGTTGTTACAGATGTTGGCACAGCCAAGAAGAGAAGAAAAGCCTCTATTGGGATGCCTTGAAGGATCTGAGGATGTAGTTGCACAGTCTTATATGCTGTGGATCAGGATGTTTTGATTTATTTTTCCTTCTCAGTCTGAAATCTTTGCAGTTTCAGAAAACAAGTTGATTGCGAGGACTGTGAAATGTGTGAACATTTTCTGCTGGAAGGGCTGAAGAAAGAATGTTGCTGTAGTAGAGGCACTGACGGTTTAACACACAGCAGTTTCACAGTTGAGGAGTAGTTCAGTGTACAGTGGAATTAATGAGGCTGATTTTCTATGGATCTGGGTCTTGTCTGCCTGACTCTGTTACCTAGCAAGGTGTGAGCTCTGGTGGCTTTTTATCCTGTGACATGTTCCTCTTCCCAATGTGTTTGTATTGCACGTTGTAAAGATGGCAGCAAGATCTCTGTATGGACATAAATGATGCTGCCATGAAAACTGTCAGCATTTCACAGCTGGCTTAGTATCCAGAGGCACTTGTACTGCTCAGCTGTGTGAGTTTTAGAGCAGAGTTCTAGTTTGTTGTATATGGGGTATGAGGCCATTCCTAGGTATGTTCTTGAGTCCCAAGCATTGCCTATGGTCCAGACAACTCCCACTTGCCTGTTTCCCTGTTTGCAAGTGAGTCAGGATGTGTTTCTGTGGAAGTTGAAACCAGTGATGGGGCCATATAACCCTTTAGCAGTTATTCCTTGGGTTCTGTGGAAGGGGTAAGTGCCTGCTGAGCCTTCCTGGGAAGCTGTCTGGACCTATTATAGAGCACAAGTTCAGGGCCAGATGAGGCAGCACTTACACCCTTTGGGCTGCCAACCTCTTTTTTTAGGGCTGAGAGTTGTTACACATTTCTTCCTGAGTTGTTCTCACCTGCAGAAGTCTGTCTTATGCAAGGCTTCCCTTATTGCTTTAGCACCTGATCACACTCCAGATGTGTTAGAAAGGTGGGAAAAATAATAACCAGGGGAATTGTTGACCAGAATGCTTAGCTTCCAGTTTCTGGAGAATGAGATTGGAAGATAGGTGGCAAACAACTCTCAACAGACCTATTTTTCCTTTTGAAACAGTAGTCCTCTAGAGTGACCTTAATGAGGTTTTTCCTGCTATTCTTATAATATGGTCTTCTCCAAAGCAAACTGGCATAAGTCGTGGTCCAGATGAGACTGTTTTGGTATCAAATGCCCGATGTGCAGGATTAATTGCATGTGGAGCATGACAGATATCCAAAAGTGAAAGATACAGTGAGGTATGACTCAGAACTGGTGCTGATGCTAGATCATGAAGGGAATGTGAAGTCAGCATTGTGACTTTGGGGGAGGATGACTCAGTTCTTGTTCAGAGGTGTGAACAGAAGCCCAGTCTTCAAGAGACACGAGGTGTTTCTGTCCTGCTGAGGGTTCAGTAAGGTCTCCACTGTGTGTTGAGGGTTTGCTCCCCTTCCTGAGGGATGGTTGTACATCATGGGAACAGAAACCAAAGAAGAGTTGAGAGGGGAGTTCAGAACTATAAAACAACTGGAGGGAGAGTGAGGCTAAAGAGGAGGAGATGAGTGGGTTTAATAATGAGATGTGTGTACTTTAAACAACTGTCCCAGTGCTGTTTGTCATCTTCACTTTAAGTGCTGCAGTGAGGAGGAAGCTGGGCCTCTCTATTGCTCAGAGTGCACAGGTGAGGAGAGGAGGAGCCCTGCCAGAAAGGGGAGCTCTGCTCTTGCAGTTCCTGTAGCTGGGGCAGTATTTCTGTTCTCTCAGTAAAACAGGCACAAGGCAGCTGCCAAACCAAGAGCTCAAACCATGCAGAGGTGGGTCCTGCAGGAGGTCAAAGGCAGATCTCACCTCCTCCTGTGTAACTTCTGGGCAGTTTGCCAGCTTCCTGGCAGCAGGGCCCCGGGCACTCAGGTTGCAGAGGCCTCTGCCAGCTCCAGGTGGCAAGGAGGTGCTGCTGGGCAGGTGCTGGCTGTGCAGGGCATTGCAGGAGGCTGCGTTTGGAGTGACCTGATAGCAAGGTGGGAGGTGGCTTTGCTGTTGAATAATGTGAGGAGGCTGCTGAGGTGGCCCAGCTGGCAGGAGAGGCTGGGACTGCTGGATGAGTGGGTCTCACAGCAGCCAGGGTCTTGCTCTAAGGGGTCTTGCCTGCCTCTTGTGTCTCTCAGCCTCTGGCCTCTTGTTTTTCCCTAGATCCTGGCCTTTGTTTGCAGAGATCCTGCAGCCACACTAACATTGTGGGTTGTAGTGCTTGGAGTTCCTGTGCAGAGGCAGTAGCTGGTACTTTCCCACTGTATATCTGGGGGGAACAGGACAGGGAAGGAGTATGAAGTCCTTAGGCCATCCTGAGGAGTCCTTGGCCTGGCAGCAGTGTGAATGAAGATGGAAAAGCTGTTGGTGTTTTGAGTCAACACCTGCACAAGGATTATGGTAGTGTGACTGTAGCTGTTGGTGTGTGTGAGCTTCGCCAGTCAGACAGTGGTGTGATGTGTCCTGCTGGTGGCATGTCCCTTGGTGCCACAATGGCACTTCTGTGCTGAGGCTGCGATCCTCAGGATGTGCTCTTCTGGTCAGGCAATATTTTAGCACAATAATACCTGTGATGCCTCCCTGTCTGGGATGCTCTTCTCAGAAATTTTCCTTTGAGGAAGCAGAAAGCTTTGAGCTGGCATCCCTCCACTTTGCGTTGCCTTTCTTCTGCAGTCAGAAGAGGTGTTGAGCTCTGACAGCCTCTCTGCATCAGTGGTTTGTGGGCAGAAGGCGTATAGATTGCAACCCCAGCTGCCAACCACAAATCTCTGCTCTTAAATGGAAGCTAAATTAATCTTCCCCCTGCTGGGAGTGTGGGGGTGTTGGAGGTCAGCGCTGGTTGTAGCCTTTTTGTCTCTTGTCCACGTGGGCCACCTGTGCTGGTTGCCAGCACTCCCAGCCACAAAAGCAAAGGCACGTGCCCTGACAGCTGTGTGCTGCCAAAGGGAGAGGGAAGGATGAAGGAGAAGGGCTTAGAGTAGGCAATCAGTTAAATGTTGTCTCTGTCTGCTTGAAGAAGCTTGGGATACTTGTGCCTGACTGTGGCTCTCTGAAACAGCCCTGGGGCACTCAGATTTTGTCTTGATCTTTTTCCAGGGCTGCAGGAGTAGGACTATGTCCACCATGGTGTACCCAAGGGAGGAGAAACTGGACAAGCTGAGCCAGGAGGAGATAATTTCCAACACCAAGTTGGTAATGCAAGGGCTGGAAGCACTCAAGAATGAACATAACTCCATCCTGCACAGCTTGCTGGAAACCATCAAGTGCCTGAAGAAGGATGAAGAAGCCAATCTCGTGCATGAGAAATCCAACCTGCTCCGCAAGTCAGTGGAGATGATAGAACTGGGGCTTGGAGAAGCTCAGGTGAGAGTGCTGGGTGATCCCCTAGGTGTTACTTGGGACTGACAGAAGAAGGGTAGGCATGTGGTCATTTCCCATAATCTGCAGGGATGGGAAGGGGCTAAGTGTGGAAGGCTAGCATGGGCGGACCCTAAGCATGCAGGGAGGGAGAGACAAGATTGTGTTTGTTACTGACTGAGCCTCTTAACAAGGTGATGATGGCATTGTCCAACCACCTGAACGCCGTGGAGTCAGAGAAGCAGAAGCTGCGTGCTCAGGTGCGGAGGCTGTGCCAGGAGAACCAGTGGCTGCGTGATGAGCTTGCCAACACCCAGCAGAAGCTGCAGCGGAGCGAACAGACCGTGGCTCAGCTGGAGGAGGAGAAGAAACACCTTGAGTTCATGAACCAGCTGAAGAAGTATGATGAGGATGTCTCACCTTCGGTATGCCCCAGCTTTTGAGCGGTTGCTTTTGTGAGTCTAGGGGGTTGGACAGGGAGAACTGCCTAGGTGTGATAACATAGCCCTGGATCTTGCCCTTTCCCAGCTACCATGCACAGCAATGTCTGTAGCTAAAGGGAGCCTGCATGGGGCAGAGTCTGGATTCTGTTTTGTGGGGGAGATGGTGGCAGAGACAGCAGGAGAAAATGAATGTTGGTGGGATGCAGAAGGGCCGAGAGTTTGGCAGCTGACTCAGCCCAGGCTGCTGCTGTCTCTGCTGAGAACCAACAGTATTTGTGATCCTCATTCTCTCAGGAGGAGAAGGAGAGTGACTCCACCAAGGACTCTCTGGATGACCTATTCCCGAATGAGGAGGAGGAGCATGGTCCTGGATGTAAGTGTTTGCTCATGGGTGCTGCCTTTCTCTGATAAAGCCTGCCGGGCCAACTCTGCTGCGTTTATTCCTGTGCCCACAGTGCCCCACCAGCACAGCAGTGCAGTGGCAGCTGCCCAGCAGGGAGGTTATGAGATTCCCGCACGTTTGCGCACCCTCCACAACCTTGTCATCCAGTACGCCTCCCAGGGACGCTACGAGGTGGCCGTGCCGCTCTGCAAGCAGGCACTGGAGGATCTGGAGAAGACATCGGGCCATGATCACCCTGATGTGGCTACCATGCTCAACATTCTAGCACTAGTGTACAGGTGAGCATGGTGGGAAGGGCAGGACTGGGCCAGGACAGCTTTCTGCATCTCCTGTTTCCCTGTACAGCACATCCTGGGGTTCCCCCAGCTTCCAGTGGTTTGCCTTTCAGAGGGGTTTTGGCCTAGATGGGGTGTTTGGTTTGCCAGACTCCCAGATATAACGAGGGACGGGCTAAAGCAGGGAGGAGTGGAGAAATTAAAGGACTGTGTGGGCTGGGTCTGTATGGGAGGAGGACTGTTCATAGCTCTGCCTGCTCTGGGCTCTGTAGTGTCCAAATCCCAAATAACTGGTTGACTTTGTACTGCAGGGATCAGAACAAATACAAAGAAGCAGCACACCTCTTGAATGATGCTCTTTCCATCCGTGAGAAGACTTTAGGCAAAGACCACCCAGCGGTGAGTGTCTCCCTCCTCTTTCAGTCACTTCTTCACCTTTGGGTGCTGCTGGGGCACTGTTCCAGCAGTTTTACTGCTTCAGTATTTCCTGCTGGCTGGTTCTGTATGGCCTGTAAGGAATTGGCTTCTCTTGGATCCTGTGATACAGGCAGGGCAGGCTTCTGTCTCTAGTCCTCCTTCTCTTGAGAAGCAGCAGTACTGCAGGCATGGAGGAAATGGGACAGTCACTGTTAGTGCTGCTTGTGCCCCTTGTTCAGTCCACTGGAATTTGTTTTGTTTCATGGAAAAGCTTCTGTCTCTGTAGGTGGCAGCAACTTTGAACAATTTGGCTGTTCTCTATGGCAAGAGAGGGAAGTACAAAGAAGCAGAGCCACTGTGCAAGCGAGCCCTGGAGATCCGTGAGAAGGTAGGAGTTTCCCATGCTCTTTCTCCTTTCAGCTCCCCCTGTGGGCTTTCTCCCATTACCTCAATGCACACTGAGAGCCAGGGCCCATCTAGTCATTTCATCTGCTGATTCTGCCACTACTTTTCCTGTCTCTCCAGTGTTTGCAGCCCTAGGGGAGGCCTGCAGGAGGTAGAAGCTGGAATTTCTCCTCTTTTCCTCTCCATTCCTTGGCTTTTGTCTAACACAGGCATGTGTTGGGGGGACTACAGTGTCTTCAAACTCCAGAAATCCGCTGCAGTCTTTGTGGCTTCTCTTCTTTTGCTCACCCAGGTTCTAGGCAAAGACCATCCTGATGTGGCCAAGCAGCTGAACAACCTAGCCCTGTTGTGCCAGAACCAGGGCAAGTATGATGAGGTGGAGTACTATTACTGCCGGGCCCTGGAGATCTATGAGAGCTGTCTGGGTCCTGATGACCCCAATGTGGCCAAGACCAAGAACAACCTGGTGAGGCCCCAGGGAGAGGCTGTGTGGTGTTGGGGCAGGGTGCTGTGGGAGAGGTGGGCATTGCCTGGTGCTTAGACACAGAGCAATAGCTGCAAGAGGTGGGCAGAGTTAGTCTGTTTTCCAGTGGGGCTGGAGCTGTTTTATTTTGCTTGCAGGCTTCCTGTTACCTGAAGCAAGGCAAATACAAAGATGCAGAGGTGCTGTATAAGGAGATCCTTACCCGTGCTCACGTGAAGGAGTTTGGTTCTGTGGATGGTTTGTACTGCAGAGGCCCTTGGGGCTAGGGAGGGGTTTCCTGGCTCTCACCCTAGACTTGTCTGGTTCTGGTGGTGTCCAGAGGGATGGGATGTCTTGCAGGGCCCCTGCTTTGGGCAGCCCTTGAGATGCTGCCATTCTAGTGTTATGCTATTCCTCCTCTTCTCTCAGAAGTCTCAACCCAGTCTTTGCAGGGTTGGGAATAGTAAATGGCACAATCATTCTCAGGCATAGGCTGACGTTCCTCCTGTGCACCTGGCACATGTATTTCTGCAGGAAGGAGTTGTTCTTCCCTTCCCATGTCCTGCCTTTGCAGTGTTGGTTGCCTTTCTTGGGACTCTGGGTGAGGGACTGGGGGGATTTGGAAGTGTTGTCACTTCCCTCTGATGAGGTGCTAGCTCTGGGGACAGAGTGCTGGGCTGTGCAGGAGGCAAACAACAGCGTGGGGCGGTGAGTGGACCTGTTTTGCATTCTTCCTCCCACAGATGAGCACAAGCCAATCTGGATGCATGCAGAGGAGAGAGAAGAGATGAGCAAGGTGAGACTGGTCCCAGGGGGTATGATCTTCTCTTGTCATAGCCTATCTCTTATCTCCTCCTTTCTGGAGAAGCTGCAGACTGAAAAGACGCCAAGGTCAGGAGGTATCTGGAGAGGGGGAAACAGCACTGCCACTCCCAGGGGCAGCAGGGAGGGAAGGCCCATCAGAGAGCGGGGTGTTTTTCCTTGGACAGGGCTGTTCAGCCCCTCAGCCTTGGCTGCCTGCCTTCTCTGTGTTTGTGATTGATCCCTCTTGGGCATGCAGATGATGGAAGATGGCAGATGGCAGAGGGTTGTGCTGCAAGGCCTTGGCACTCTGTGTCGAAGAGCTGCCAGTACCCAGAGCATAACTGGCTTCTGAAGCAGCTCTAAGGCTGTCTAGGGAAAAATGGGGGACAAGAAGAAACTGCTGCTGTCACCTTGCTTGGGAAATGGAGCCATATCTGAAAAAACCATGATTTTAAATATCCTACCAAGCAACTGCTGGGCTTCATCACTGCATTTGCATATTGTGTTTCCAAGGATTTTGCTGGTGCAGGGGTGCAGCCTGAGGTGTGACCCTGGCATCCAGTGGGAGAGCACAGGCCAGAAAAGGGCAGCAGGTATGGGACTCACAGCTCTCGTTTCTCCTCTCCCTGCAGAGCAAGCACAGAGACAGCGCTCCCTATGCTGAGTATGGTGGCTGGTACAAGGCCTGTAAGGTCAGCAGGTAAGAGCTGGTTTGGGGGCGGCTGTGGACTGCAGAGGGGTGACCCCAGGGCTCCCCCTCACCTTCCGTCTGTTATCCCAGCCCAACTGTGAACACCACCCTGAGGAACCTGGGTGCTCTGTACCGGCGCCAGGGCAAGCTGGAGGCAGCCGAGACCTTGGAGGAGTGCGCAGTTCGCTCCCGGCGACAGGTAACCCAGAGGGACCTTCCCTGGTGTGGGGGGCACTGCAGGGCTTGGGGTGCCACGTTATGGTCTGCCTTGGGTTGGGGTGTGGTGAGGGACTCTCCTGGGCCTCTCTGATGTTCTTGGTTTACATTCCCGTGACACCAGAAGGCCTTGGTGGTTGGGGATGCATTTGTGCAGAGGTGCACATGTGTGTGGAGTGGTGCAGGTGTGCGTGGATGGAGCAGGTGTCCGTGTGGGAGGGCATGGTCCACTGAGTGCAGAAATACTACAGCTGGATTAAGGCAGGTTACTGGGCTTTGTCAGCTACTCAGGAGAACTACACTTTATGGGATGCTTTCTTCACACTACTTTTTTTGTCCAGAGGCAAAAAATACGTAAAATTTCTAAGAGTACCTCTCACCTTAAACTCCTCTCAATCCTCAAATAATAATGCAGGAGCTGTAAGCACCAGCACAGAAGACTGAAGGACAGCCAAATCCTTCACACTTAAAAATGTGAAGGAAAAAAGCTGTCAGCTTTGGGGTAGCAAGCTCTTGTTCCACAGGGTTGGTTATGGCCTTGTGGGGACTCATTGAGCTGGGAGTTTGAGCAGAGACTGCTAAGTGCAGGATGGCATTTGGCTCCATACTGGTTGTGCTGGGCAGTTTTGGCTGTGATGGGGCAGTGGCCAAGAGAGGGAACAGGAACCAAGCACAGTGACAGCACAGTGCATCTCTAGAGGGAAGGAGCAGACAAAACACGGTTCTTCCTTATCCTTTCCTACTTGCAGGGCATTGACCCAATCAACCAGACGAAGGTGGTGGAGATCCTGAAGGAGGGGGATGGCACAGAGAGGCGTCGGAGCCTGGGAGGCAGCGTCAAGTACGAGAATGCCACAGACGGTAGCGAGGAAGTGAGTATGGGCGTGGAATGGAGCGGGGTAAGTACAAGACACCATCAAGAATGGCCTCAGCCGGCTGCCAGAGGGAAGGGACAGCCTGGCTGAGGGCTGTCCCCGTGTGGCCTGTCGTGGCATCCTTGTCTGCCTCCATTCATTCCCTGCACATTTCCTTCCCCTTTCTTGGCATGAGCCAGCCCACCCGCAGAAGTGCGTGTCTGGGTCTGGCTTCTGGTGTACAGAACAGATACTCCCAGCTGAGGGCTCCTGCTTCCAGGGAGCTGCCAGGCCCTGGCAGTGCACAGCATGAACTGGTCCTGGTCTGCCCTTAATCTTAGGCTTGTAACCTTATTAACATGTCTCCCTGCTGTTCCCCTCTGGAGGCCCTGGCTGAGAGCATCAGCCCCATCTTGGGCGCACCCAGCCTGTGAGAGCCATTTGGCTGTCTGTCCTGCACTGTGCCACTGACGATGCTGAGCCTGGGCAGGGTTGTGTGTGTGTGATATGCCTGGTGTGTCTGTGACTGACTGCAGGGCACAGGAACAGTCTGTAGCCAGCATCTTCTCTGTCCCCCTCTCCTGGTCTTGTGGCCTCCGCTGCCTCTGGCCAAGCAGAGGGGGGATAAAAGGCAGGTCTTTGCAGGATGGCAAGCTGGGCTGACCAGTGGAGGTGGTAGCTGAGGCACAGACAGGGCAACCTGAACCTGTCTAGGCTTACTCCGAGGCTCAGGGTGACTTTGGTTACTAGCATTGAGTTTGGAGAAAGGTAGTGATCCAGGTCTGGAACAGGTGTCTTTTGTCTCCTGCAAGCAGGAGGGTGAAGAGGCAACAAGTGAGCATGGTGCTGGTGGGTGCTTGGCTCAAAGGCTGCTCGAGCTGTTAATGCTTCCATTCCTTCTGCAAACTCTGACTGAGAGCACAGAATACCTGGGATTGTTGCAGCCTGGCGCAGGGAAGACACTGAGCACACAGAGTCCTTTGCTGCCCCCTCACATCTGCTGTCACTAACCCTTCCCCACCTGGCTCTGCTCTATCCCCACGTGCATGAGCTCCCTCCCTTCCTCTTCTTTCTTCCCTGTTGCCATGACAGCCCTTCAACACCCAAAGCCTGAAGCCTGCTGGCTCTCTTGATTGTGGATTGTACACAGGAGGTGGCTGAAGGGGACCTGGAAAACAGACTTTCAAGTGAACCCAGCAGCTTTACCAGATGCAAGGCTGTCCTTGACCCAAGTCTTGGCATCTGGACCAAAGAGGGTCTTAGCTCTGGCAAGGCACCAACTCTAGGCCCCCTGTACTTATCCTTAGTAAGGGGGCTAGACAAGCACAGAGGGAGGGCTGCAGATTTGGATTAGAATCACCTGGTCCCTATGCTGGCTGGTGTCTCTCTGCAGCTCCTCATGACTATGCTTGGTGTTGGGTGATCTCTTCACATTGGTGATGGTCTGGGCAACCTTCTTGACAGTCTCTGAGTTGATCATCCTAAGGCAAGTAGGCAGTGCCACTCTCTCCCACAGCAAGTCCCAGACAAGGGGAGTAGTCCCTGCTCATATGACCCTTCACCAGGGGTCTTAGCAGAACTTCCCTGACCCAGACAATTGTAAATAGAGGATTTGAGGGCTAGCCCAGCACCCTGGGGGACACAGCTGCTACCACGATTCCTTTTCCAGCCTGCTGCGCACATAGCCAGTCTTTTCTTCTGAGCCAGCAGCCCTGCACTGTACTCAAGCTCCCTGCAAAAGAAGGCTGAGGCATCTCCTGCTGCTCCTGTCTGTCACAGCCTGTTGTCTTCTGTGTTGGTCCAGAGACCTCAGATGTGCTGCCTTAAAGCAGCCTCTGCTGCCCTCCCTCAGCTGTCCTCTGCTGCAGGCAGGGCTGTGGGAGCCCCCAGGGTGCCCTCTGCCCATAGGCATCTCTGGAAGCACCTCAGGGCCTGGTCCAGCTGCTTGCTGCCCAGGTAATAGGGATGTGAGAAAAGGGGAATGGCATCAGCTCCGTGGTGCAGAGGCCATGGCAGGTATCCCAAGGCCCAGGAGCAGGGAGCCCTCGGAGCAGGAGACCCAGGCTGTCCTCCCTGAGCCAAGCTGTTCCTGCCAGCCCGCTAAGCCCACTGGCAAAGAAGTGAGGCCACAGATTCAGGCTCGCAAGACTCTTTCCCTGCCCAGATGTGGCCTGTGGTCTCTGCATGCAGCCTGGGCCTTGTCCCACCTGCTCCCTAGGTGACCTACAACCTCACAGCCTTGTAAATTGTGTCTTTCTCCTCTCTGTGCACTAGGCTTAAATGCCTCCCGAGACTCCCTCTTTCCCCTCCACCGCAGTCACCTGGATGTTTGTGTTGTATCCTCCGACTTTTCCTCCACACCATCCCTCCTTCCTCGGCGAGAACTCCACGCCAGTCCCCCAACCCTCCTGGCGCGCGAGGGCACCGCGACGCCTGCAGAGGAGTGCCTGGCCACATGGCCCAGCTTCAGTCCCGTGGCCAGCAAGAGCAGGAAGAATCTGCGAGGAGCTGCCAGCTCCCCCAGGCCAGGGTGACGGGCCACTGTCCCCTTGCGTGCCCCCACCCCAGGCCTGCCCTTGCACGTCCCTGGGGCCCCGGCCTGCGGGGGATTGTCTTCACTCCAGGCTTGCCGACTCCACTGTCACTAGACATCCTCAGCCCTCCTAGCTTGTTCCCTCCATCTCTACAGAGGCACGAAGATCGAGGGCTCTTATGGGACAGCAAGGCCTGGCCTAGGCAGGGCTGTCATGTGCCCGGTTGCTTTCTTCCCTGTAGGCTTAGCTGATATTAGTGCCTTGTAGCAAACCTGTGCTGGTCCCCTGTGCGATGGGCTTTCCCTGCAGCACAGGGCAGTCCCCATCTTGCTACCCTCCTCCCTGCTGAGCTCTGCAACCCAGGAGCAGTGTGTGGGTCTCTCTGCAGGGGCACAGGGGTGTAGGGCAGTCCATAGAGCTACTGTACATCCAAGACAAGGTGAGGGGGCAACAGCCGAGGACAGGAACAGGGACTGGCCAGCACTAGCATGTTTGGCTGCCACCTCTTGACTGGATGCTATAGCCAGGTTCCTCATCTGAAATTAAGGGGTGAATCAGCCCTCCATTGCAATAGGATTCTTAGGTGTGGCTGGTGGGAGAAGTGGGGGTGAAGTTGTTTGCTGTTCCTTGAATGCAGAAGAGGGGAGGAGGAAAGGAGAATTTTTTTGCAAGGGCCAGATAATTAGAAGTGGCTGAGATAGAGAATGGCCTGGATTGGAGCAGAGTGGTTGGGAGAAAAAGAAGGTGCAAAGATGGATGTGAGGAAGCAAAGAGCTAGGGCTGGAGGTGTTCTGAGCATGTGGGAGAAGATGGGATGGATGGAGGGAGGTTGCCACAGGGGAAGGGGCTGGATTGCTCACAGGTCTCTGGGTCTGACTGCAGTCTGGCTGTCCCTAGACACGTGGGTGGGAAATCTGTAACCCTGTTACTGAGAGGGTCACAGTGCTGACCCTTGAGAGGGTGTGGGGCTGGCTCCGTGCCTCTGATAGCTTCAGGCCTTCACAGGGTCTGGGGCTGTTAGTCATGACTGGGATATGGAATGTGTCCCAGGGCCAGAGCTCCTTGGGTGTACACCCACATCCTATAGGAAGGAAACCTCCCTTGGCCTCCTGTTTGGGAAGAAAGCTGGGAGGCTGCAGGCATCAGGATAGAGCCCAGGGGCCAGCACAGGATTCTTTATTTATTTAGCTAGATCCTTTCTTTGTGCTAGTCTTCTGGCAGGTTGTGATACTAAATGTGCTTGTGTCTGTCTGGGACTGGCTTTTCTGTGGTAGTGCAGAGGCCTTGGGGTACATGCATGCTGCTCCCCTGGGAGCTTGTGCTTGCTGAAAGGAAGCTTGTCCTCTGGACCACGGGGTGTGGAGCCCAGGGCTGAGTGCTGCAGGGCTGTACCTTCCCTGCCTCTCTGTCCCAGTGCTGTTCTGTGCTCCTGGAGAGTGGTGAGTTCCCAGTGCAGGGTGTGTTTGGACCTCAGGGCCACCTGCCCCTGTGCTTTGCCGTGTCCTGGACCTGGTGCTGTAACAACCGTACCTCTAATTAAAGGTAGACTGACCCAAATGGCTGCCCTGTGCTTCTTTCCATGCTCTGTAGGCCAGCGTCGGTCAGCCCTGGGGTGGTGGGTGCAAATGCTGCTGGAGCAGGTGTGGGGTGCTTGGTGTCTGTCTGTGTGTGTACAGGGGCTTGTGCTGCCCCCAGGGCACCCCTCCCAGGCTGAGCATTGACATGAGGGACCCAGCTCCACTGTGCTTTTCCCTGTCCTCCAAACTGGAATTGCTGCTAACCTTAGCTCTGTAACTGTGTGTGGCAGGACTGCCCTGGGGCATCTGAGCTTGGACCTTCCCCAACAGGCATTTCTGTTTAGCCAAAGAAATACCCCATTGTGTCCCTCAGTGCTGCGTTCCACATGCTGCCAAATCCTGCCCAAGTCCTCTGCCTCCGTGCATCAGGCAGGGTTGGAGCATGTAGTGGAGAGGAGCTCAGTGGTGGAGCTGTTGCTTTTTTTTTTGAATGCTCTCATCCTGGTGGGTGCAATGGGGTGGGGGCTCTGCAGCAAAGCAAACCCATAAATGTTCTGGGTTAAAAATAACCTGTCAGAAAAGGGAGTGGGGGGAGAAGAGAGGCTATTTTTAACCCAGCATGCAGCAGCATTTGGTTCTGGTGTTGGTCTGCAGTCAGTCTGCATCGCTGCAGCTGGGAAAATGTAGCTTCATCCTCCAACCCTGATACAAGAGCATACTTTCTGGCCTGATCCTGCTGCCCTTGTACCATGGTCCTGCTCCCCTGTCCCAGCTGTGTTCCCTCTTCCACCCCGGCTTGTGTGCCGTGGGAAAAGCAGCAGTGCCTGGCATAGCAGTGCCCTCCCGGGAGAGGGGTGACCCGGTGTAAGTCTGGTGGGGAGGCAAAAGCCACCTCCCCATCTTTGCTAATGCTAAACGCTGATGTTCAGCTCATCCAAAACCTGCCTGGGATGCCTCGTGCAGGATTTGAATTGTTTACTTTGCTGCTTTGGGTGCTCTCTGCATTTCTAGTGAGTGGGTCCCTTTGCAGCAGCAACACATGGCTCTCAACTTGGAAAACCTTCATCCCAATGAGAAAGTGAAGAGGTTCAATGCACTTGTTTTGTCTGAGAAGGGATGATATGAGTACCAGGAGAAAGCTTTGCTGGGTAGGAAAAGTCCTGGTCAGTTGTTAGAGAACGATCTAGGGCTGGATCTACTTTGGGTAATCAGAGCAGAGGAGTGCTGGAAAAGCCTTCCCCAGGGCCACACTGTGATGGTCAGCACAAGGGGGTCCCTGGCCTAAGGCAGAGACCCTGCCCACCTGCAGAGCTGCTTGGACAGTGCTGAGGTAATTGCTGCTGCTAGCCTGAGCCACAAGGCATTCTCATCATTTGAAGTGCTTCAAAGGGGGCTCCCACACATCTTCCTAAGGAGTAAAGGGCTTTTGCTATCACTTTACCTTGGTTTCTTCTGCCCCAGTGTTCCAGGGACCATTCAAAGCAGGAGCGGGGAAGACTGCTGTTATCAGAGCAAAAGTAATTCCACATCAGCAGTGGTGTCACAGCCTTATGTAACAAGCAGGCCAGGCCACAGGGGAAGAGCTTGGTGGCATGATGACACAGTGGCATGGTGTGGTGTAATGCTGGCAACCTGTGCCTTGCATGCATGTGGAGCAAAGTGCAGGAGGGTGGGCTAGAGCCTGTCAAGGGCTGGGAGTGCCTTGCTGAGTACTGGGGACTTCTGGAGAAAACAGGCTGGGGAATAAGATTTCAGGCTTGTTTCAGTCTTCAGAAAAAGCAGACAGACATAAGAAACCACCTGCAAAGTGCCAGCCCTGGGACAGTAAGTGGGGCTGCGTGCAGCTAAAGTTGGGGGGCCTAGCAAGTGATACCTGCCTGTCAACACAGTGCTAATGCAGCCAAATGAAAGCACCCCCAATGGAGCTGCCTGTGTTGCTCCAATGGCTCAAAGCTAATTGTCTTGGGGCTGTTAGAGATGGGACAAGGCTGTGTGTGCAATGTGAAATGGTTTTGTGTGATGTGAGTGAGCCTGCAAGACCAGAGTGTGCATCTGCATGAGTGCTGGGCAGAGAGGAGGAACGATGATGGTGTGGTGAAGAAGGGGAGGGGGATGATGAGCGTGGTCTCCAGCCATCAGCAAATGAGAAGAGTCCTTGAATTTAAAGTCCTAGCAGCATGTCCTGGCCTGACAAGGATTAGTAGCCCTAATCTTGGAAGTCCCATCACGGCTTGTTACTTCCCTGGCCAAGGGGACCTCCTTGGTAGTTGCTGCCTGAGCAGTTGCAGGTGATGGAGCTGTGTCATGTTGGAGCAGGACTGTGTGGATGCCAGTGCCCTTTGTGCTGGTGGCCTGGGGCAAGTCAGCAGCCTGTCTGGGTGTTGAGCTTGCACTGGGCAGGAGGAAGTATCAGGTTGGATGAGCCAGACAATAGCAGCAGGGGTCCCTGACTCCATCATGTCCTGTGGAGAACCGGGTGAGGGGGAGCCACATAGTGAGCAGTAAGCCTGCTTTGGACAGGGCTAAACCTTCAGTGCCAGTGGGCAAGAGGATGTTTGGAGCCAGTTCCAGCCACTCATCAGCAGCATGCCAGAGCCTGATCAGTGCCACTCAGCCATCGCCCTGGCTTGTGTCTCTGTGTCCAGGATGGCAGTGGCACTCTCCAGCGGAGCAGCTCCCTGGGAAAAATCCGGGATGTGATACGGAGGAGCAGTGAGATGTTGGTCAAGAAACTGCAGGGCAATGGTCCCCTGGAGCCCAGGAACACCAGGTACGTGCGAGGGTCAGGCTGCCTACAGGGCAGGTAGGGGCTCTGCCACCTTGTGTATCTGGGTCTGACCACTCACAGCACAATCACATCGGCTCTCCTCTGCTTTCTTGTAGCATGAAACGAGCTGCGTCCTTAAATTACCTGCACAAGTCTAGTGATGCTTCATTTGAGGTAAGCACGGTGTGAGTGGTAGGGCTGGTGCAGGAATGCACATGAGGCTGGGGGCTGTGTGGCCAGAAGCACAGGGGGTGAGGGGCAAAATAGCGGGCCCCAGGTGCAGTTCTGAGAACCCCTGAGCTTGTAGTCTGAGGTCAGAGCTCCAGATCTGATGTGTTGCCTCCAAATAGCCACCCCCTCCCTGCAAAGCTCAGCCATAGACTGGGAGCAAAGGCAGCTGCTGTGTGTGTGACAGGAGCACCGGGGCCATCTGGGCTTGCAAGGCAAGGGGTGCAGGACTTGGGGTAACAGCTTTGGGGCATGGCGGTGGATTCCAGGTACCTCATGGGCACTGTATTTTTTCCAGGGCACCCAAGGCCTCCGGGCGGAGAGCAGAGGCCTGAGCGCCAGCAGCATGGACCTGTCCTCGCACAGCTCCCTGCTCTCCTCCAACTGAGCTGGCTGCTCTGCTGCTGGGCACCCTGGCTTCACGCTGCACAGGGCAGCGCCCGGCACCTCCCCACACCACCTACTCCGTTCTCCCCATCACCGGTTCTCGTGCCACCGTCTGCCTGCCCAGCCCGGCCTCCCCCGGGGGTCCCTAGCTAGTTCGGGCACCGCAGCCCGCCCGCATGCTCCTCTGCTGCTCACCGGGGCCGCAGCTCTGCTGGCCGCATGCTCGGTACCGGTCACACACGCTCGCCAGGTAGAATCGCCAGCCCGGGGAGAGGGGCTGTCCCCGGGCCGGGGCAGCGGCGGGAGTGCCCCATGCCCCCGGGACGCC
>JAHLSL010013021.1:478662-517751 GCA_025920805.1 Petroica traversi
TTGTGTCTGGCAGGCGGCGATCCAGCGCGCTCCGGGGAGGGCTCCCGGAGACCCCCTGAGCAGGGCTGGGCTCCCACCCGCGCCCCGCCGGCCCCGTGGGCAGGGCTGACACCGGGAAGGCTGCGCGGAGCAGCGGGTGGTTTTCCTATGAATTCTGCTCAGTTCAGGAGCCGGAGGAGAAGCGGTGGGCACGCGGTGAGCTCCCACCCCTGGAGATTGACCTCCCGGCCGCCCAGGGGGTTTTGTCCCTTACTGAGCGCATCTGGAGGAGCCCTCTGCCCCGCCCCCGTGTCACCCTCCCTGCCCTTCCCGGGCTCAGCGGCCCCCTGATTCTCCTGGATGCTGCTTTTCACAGTGTCCAGCTGCAAGGCCCAAACTCTCCTTCTCCCTCTGCTCCGTGGTGTTTCTCCCGCTGACCTCCTAGAACCATTTTCCTTGTCTGAGGAGCTCAAGGACTTTGCTGCGCAGGAGAGCCACGGGGGCTGTGAGCTGTCTTCCAGCCTGGCATTGAAGTGTCCTACGGCTGCCCCGTGCCACATCACCTCGTTCCTTTAATTAAGAACCCTGCAGACAGGAAGGGTCCTGCATTTTGCCAGCAGCTGCTTGCAGTCACTTCTGTCTCACCCGTGCACAGTCGTAGAGTTCGCTTTGCAGTTTCTGCTGTAAAATCAAGAGCAATCTAAGTTTAGCACCTGGGTAGAACAATGCCTTCGAGGGAAAGATATCTACAGCGCTGCTGCCCGTCATATCTGGAGCCGTGGCTGAGCCCTGCTGCCAGGCGGCGAGTATTGTCCAATTTACAGCTGATAAGCACGAAAAGCAGCACTTACTTAGCTGATTAGCACCGTGATTGCCGTCCTGCCTTGGCAGCCTTCTGGGAAGGCTGTTTCTGGCGGGGGAGTGCCGGCTTAGCTTGGGCTCTGGTTTGAAGCCATAGGGCTCTTTGAACCTGCCACAGGATTCACCTACGTGTCACTGGCAGCTGGGATGTGAGACCTGCCTGTGAGGGCTGTGAGCTGCCTTTCCTGCCACTCTGCAGTGTCTGTGCTGCTCCAGTCACATACACTCCCCCTTGTTTCTCTCCTGAGCAGGACCACGTCCTGCAGCACTGGAGGGAACATGCAGCTGTCCAGCTCACAGACACTGTAAAAAATCTCAGGCACCATCAGTGTAGCCGGAACGCGCAGTTTGATGTCTAAATTTTACAGGCTGGTGGTAGGTTTTGTGGTCTGCAGGGCATTCTCTCTGCCTGTGGATGCTCTTTGGAAAGAGCACTGGAGAAAGATCTGGGAGGTGTGAAGTATCCATGGCTCACCCACGTCCTTTGCCATGTATGTGTTCCAGAAGTGTTCGGTGCCTGGTCCCTCTTCCTCCACTTCCATTGTTCAGTGAAGCTGTGATCTTTCTGGCAGTGGCACTGCAGTGTGCCAGATGTGTGCTGACTTCTGCTGGAACATGTGGTTGAAATGCTAGCAGAGGAAATATTTGCTGAGTCAAGTTTCCTTTAAAGCAAAAAAAAAAAATCCCCAAAAGATCTATTTTGTGCTGGAAATGCCTTCATGTCCTGTGTTGAGCTGTGTGTTTCTGTATGGCTGTGCTTTTCTTATCCTTGCTAGCCAGCCTGGTCGTAAAGAAAAAAATTTCTGGAAACAGGAATGGTCTGATGCCCCTTGGGACTTGGCTGTGTTCAGACAGTGCTCTGGACAGGCTGGAACCTCGATGTGGCAGGAGCTTCAAAGGCATGGCAACTCCAGAGTCCTGGCCATAGGCACTTCTTTGTCTGCACAGTGGGTCCTGAACCACTGGGAACTGGCACTGATCAGGGGGTTGTCCTGTTAAAAGATCCCTTAGAGAAGTGTTCTGAGCTCTTAATTGACCTGGAATGAGGCCATCTTCTAAAGGCAGATGGGCAGATGTTTAAACTGCAACAAGCACCTGTATTTAGCTGCGTTGTTGCTGATGGGAGCTGTTTCCTCCCAGTCTGCCAAGGGAGGCGAGGGGATGGCAGCTCACATCTGCTGATTGCTCGGATGGGTAGGTCTCACCTGGTTTGGTTAAAGGCTGCATCCAAGCAGATAAGCACGGGTGTCCTGAGAAGGCAGCCTGCACTTTCCCTTAAAGGCCGTGCAGCCCAAAGGGAATGGAGGGAATGAGGTAGGAAAAGAAGAGCCTGGCCTTGAGGCAATGGACAAGAACACAGGGGTCAGTTTGGCTGTAGCTGATAAGGCACTTCAAAAAGATCTGAAGGCTGTGAGGCCTGGTTACAGGTATTTACTAGAAGATCTTTACACTAATATTTTTCTTGCCTTCATTTCAATTCATCTGCTATTTAAGTTGCAAAGATCAAAGCTGTATTCCAGCAAGCACACGTGGACAAAAATAAATAGCAGGACCTAGTACACCTCTTCCCAGTGAATAAACACTCTTTCCTCTCTGAACATTTTCAAGCATACCTCTCAGGCCTGGAATGCAAAATATTTCACATTAGCAGTGGGTGTTTCCACTGCTGTCGATATTTGGGAACTTGGAACAAATGCTTATTTAGAAGTGGACAGACCTGGGTACAAACGTGCTCTTTGTGAAGGCAGTTGCTGCTGTGGTGTTTGGAGGAAAATTCCCCTGAGATTGAAGGACATGCAATTGTTTGTCCAGACCCCAAGGAACAGTTCTCATTCTACCATGAAGTGTTGGCCTCATGGGCTGAGACAGGCAGTTCTTTGGAGGCCTGGAGGGCAGTGAGACGAGCAAGATGCTTGGCAGATGCACAGGAAAGTTCTTCTTGATGAGGTTGAAGCTGCACAGGGTGTTAGCTTTGGGTTTGATGGGGTTTGCAGAGGCTGTGAAGCAGCACGGTGGATTTTGCTGTGTAAGGGAAAGAGGCAGCCCCACCTTTGGCACAGCAGTACCTGCTGGAGAAGGCCGATCGTGTCTGAGGTGGGAGAAGGGCAGCTGTGGTGTCTTTTACCTTTATAAGAAATCAACTGTGTTTGTGAGAAGAGGAGGAAGAGAGATGGAGAGATGATAATTTGGCAGTTGGTAACATGTTGTTTCCTGGGCTCAGTGTGCATTTCAGCATGGCAGAGGTGCCCAGGTGGGTGGCCTGATTCCATGTCTTGCTCCTTGCCTGGAAGATACTGGGAGATGGCATCCAAGAGCTACTTAATCTGTTTTAATCTGTTGGAAGAGCAGATGCAGTATTGCACAGAGGGGTTAAAGGGCTGTGCTGTGCCTGTAGCATACCTTGTGTGCTGCCTTGCCTGAAAGAAGCAATCACATTGCTGGACACAGAAGGATTTGTTCTCTGGGGGAGACCTGATGAGGAAGGATGAGTGCAGATTCTCTGACATTTGTGTGGCTGCTGCTAGAGCAGTGGCCATCCCTAGGGCTTTGTCCTGATTTGGAGGCTCTGCACGTGGTTCACATCTTGTTCCTTATGTCCTTGTGAGCTTTCAGCAGTCAGAAACATCGAGCTGTGGTTTCTTGGGAGGTTGCTCAGAGGGAGTGGCAAGTAAGGTGAGGGGCCCTGGGGTCCTTCAGCAGCTTTTTTGCTTGCTTCCTGATGCTGACACTGTTGAACCGCAGCATATGGAAGCAAGCACGTGGATTTTTGGTTCTGGAGGATGTAGCCTATTCAGAGTCCTGCACTTCTACCTCCTTCTTCCTACCAGACCCTGTCAGGATCTGCTCTGCTGGTTGTGTTGATGAGCTGTCACCTCTCTTCTTTTTCCTTGCCTGTCACAGTGGCTGCTTTCCTGCACTGCTGTTGGATGTTAAGGGAAGGAGCAGTGTCAGGTCACCTCTGAAGTCACACAGGACCAGCAAATCCACCTTTGCATTGCAATGGGAACTGTTGCTCGTGCCATGTGGTTTAGAGTGACAGCTGGCATGCCTGAAAAAGGACCAGACTGAAGGAAGGATCATCTTTGTGGAGAAGAGCATCTCCTGTTTCACTCTTCCTGTGCCTTCTGAATATATCACTGTGCAGGCAGTAGGAAGGAAAAGAGGCTTGCAAGGCATGTTTTTATATGGATGTAGGTTGGTTTGGGAGCTAGACCAAAGTCTTTGCAGGAGGCACTCAGGTGTCTGTAGTCTCAAGGAGTGAAGCACTGGAAGAACAGTTGTTTGGGGTCTCTTCTGGAAAGGAGTGGAGAAGGGCAAAAGCTGGATGTAGTGAGGCTCCTGTGGGCTTTTGAGGTTGGAGGCATATTCAGTGTTTTAAGCAGCTGCGGCTCTCCAGGTCCAGGCTGTGGATCCAGGTGCTGCATGAGTAGAGGATGAATAGATTTGTTCCCTATTGCCTCTGCCTTCTTTGGCACATTGCAACACTGTGAGGGTGAACCCATGCCACCCAGTCAAGGCAGGGACTCTGTTTCTGGTCATTCCTTTGTTCCAGGGAAATACTTGGCAGTAAGCACTGCTCTGTGTTTACTTGTGTCTTCTTTTAATGTGTGCAGCTCTTGCTGAGTAGCTGTGGAAGATCTTCAAGCCAAAATACAAGTGGTCTTTGTTTCAAAGCATCAATTTGTGTTGGCAGCCAGGTCTGCAGTGCATGTGCTTTTCACTGACTGCTGCTTCACTCTGTTTCTCACTCTCACCAGCTCTTTTTTAAAACTTTATACAGAAATGTTTTTCCTGAGCTTAAAAGGCTGACCTGTACTGTACTTCTAGTCTTAACTTAAGCCTTGTCTTTTTCAGGGGAGTAATCTCTGTCTGGTCACAAAACAGACTGCTTACCTCTGCTTTGAGAGATAACTATTACACGCTGTCTGACCAGCAAAGAGAGAGGCAAGGGGGGACTTCAGAGTGGTTTGCAGGTTTCTGAAAGCCTGGTCTGTGTGCCTGGGGTGAGAAGTTTTGGTGTGACTGCCTAGCTCTGGCTTTTCCCAAGCTTGCGTGTTGTAGCAGTTTGGAAAAGTTGATGGGTGGGTGCTATTTTGATACTCTTTGCAGACTGTTACTGCCTGGGGCTATTCCTATTATTTGATCAGCTTTCAAAAATCCATCCTCTATTCTCCAGTTTTGACCTTCTGAAATAGTTCTGCAGGGGCTTCTCTTGAAAATGCACTCTAATCCTTAAAATTAGTATGTGCCATCCAGGCAAGGCCAATATTGTGATTAAAACATTCCTTTTGGTAACGACCCGGTGAATGCTGAGGTGTTCAGATGCCCCAGAAAGGAGAATGAAAACAGTCTGGATCCGACTGCAGAATTCAGGACAGAAACCGAGAAGGCACTCCTGAACTCCTGTCTCTGCACAGGGGGTGCACACAGGTTGTGTGTCAGGAGAGGAGGCATGGCTGGTTTTTCTGATGATTCCTCCTGGGAGCTGGTGCTTGCCAGTGGGATACCAGCGACCGTCTTCTCCTTGTCAGATTAGGCTCTGACTTCAATGGAGCACGCAGGGATTTTGGCATCTGTGAACTGGAGTGTGCACAGGGCCCCCGAGCATGCATGAATTGAATCCACCACTGTCAGGTGGTCTGCACCTCTGTGAGGTCAGAATGTCTTGGATTGGTGGTTGTATTGTGCAGGATGATGAATGAAGAAAACCAATACGAGCAGATTCCTGTCTGGAAGGTGGTGTGACACATCTGATTTCAGGGCATGAACCTTCCCTCTCTGGAAAATGAGATGTTGCATGCTGGGAGAAAGCAATGACATCGGGTTGCTGTCTGTGCTGGGCCCTGGTGCAGAAAGGGGCTGGGGTTTGAGTGAGTGAGGATTACAAGCCTCTGTATTTCAGCCCCTGGTTGACCTGTATTCAGTTCCTAGGTGACTTCTGTCCTGTAGGACTTTGGTGTCCATGAAGGCTGTGCTCAGACCTCGGTGCTAATGAGAAGGTGTTTGTAGGTCTACGATAACAGGCTTTATAAATTCTTGTCTCCTTCAGTGCTGTTGTGAGGTTTGTCCCAGCAGCAGGATTTTACACTTTGATGCAGCTCAGGCCACCCTGAAGAGCAGGCAAGACTGCACCCTACTGCAGTCGATTTGGGCAGACCAGCAGGTTGGCCCTGTCCTCTGTCGCCTCAGAAGAAAGCCAGATGGGTCTGTCCCCAGAGCCATGGCATGTGGAGGCCAGGTCCCATTCTGGCTGCAGAGGGGTGGATCGTGTGCCCCTGGGCAGCTCTGGGGGGGCTGTCATTTCTGTGAGTGATGCTGGCACAAGGTAGGTATGGTATTGCTTAAGACCTGCTGTAAACGCTCTCCTCCTTGCAGTTGCTCATTGGCTTCTTTGGGAGCACAAAGGAAGCCTTTGATTCAAACCATGCAGTGGCTCTCCAAATGGTTAAGGGCAGGACAAGCTGTGGCTTGCAAGTGCCTTTTCTGCTCCCTACTGCAACGTGTTTTGGTGTGTCCTGGCTCTGCTGGGGCAGCCCATCACTCCTGTGGCATGGAGCTGCTCTGTGCTGCTGGTTCTATTGAGGTCACTTGCAGTGCTTGAATCACTGGGAAGTTTTCGTTGGAGAGAAGATGATGGATTTTGTCTTTCCCAGTGAAGGCAAGACCAGAGGGAATAATGCCAGACAGTCTTGTAGGGTGCCACAAAGGGCGGTGCATCCAGTTCTCCTTGACCACTTATGGGAGCATAGATGGGTTTGTGCTGCTGAGGGCAAGTCGTGCCATTTCCTCTGCAGAGGGACCAACACCAAAAGTCTCCTTCAGGAGTCGCAAGAATTGTGCAAATTGTCTTGGACCAAAAAACCCCAAAGCTTCTCATGAGTTACTTGATGCTCTTTGTTCCTATCCATCCATTCAGCCTGCTGTAAACACCATGAGCCTGGCACGCATCTGGCAGGCGCTATGGGAGTGGCCAGTTCCTGGACTGAGACTTCTTCTGTAGCAGTGACATCTTGTTCTGTGGTCATTCTTTCCTCCTGCTAGGTTTGAGTAGTTCTTTATCCACCATATTCCAAGCCAAATCTGAGCAACAAAGGCAACCTATCTGATATTTTTTTTCTCTTCTCTTGAGTTAACTCTCCCTGCATGTTGTGTGTGTACTTGCAGCCTTCAGATGTGTTAGTGGAGGAGCTGCTTGCTGGGCCCTCATCAGCACTGACCCTCCTGCCATGGTCCTGCCTCTGACTCGCTGTCTTTTTCTGGCTCAACTGCAGCTGTTCCTTTTCCAGATGTGCCTCCTATCTCCACCTCTTCCTGATTCCTGTTCTGTATCCAGACCTGCCCTGGCATGCCACACGCCCCCTTCTCAGACTTTGCTGTTGCTTGGTTTCTCTCCAGTGCCTGCCTCTGGGCACTGCTGTTTTCCCAGGTGTGGCTGTGGCTTCCTCCTGCCATCTTGAGATTGCCTTTGTGTCCTTGAGCCAGGCCTCCAGTTCTCAGCGGTGGTGAGAAATCAGAGCAGAGCTGGGACAGGGCTGCTGAGATGTTCAGGAGGTTCTTGGAAATCATGAGGCTTTCTAGATAATGAATCTTCCACTCAGCTGAAGAGAAGTCTCAAAGCCATGTGGCCCAAAGCAGAAGGTTTAATCTGAGTGGTTAACATTTTGTCAAGGAAATAACAAAGATTGTCATACTGGGCATCCTTCACCATCGTGTTTTTTCTTCTGTGGCCTGCTGGGATTTTGCCCTGCCTCTCACTGGCTTGAGATAGATTCCTGCAGACAGAAGCCTGCCGTGGATCTGATGGAGCAATCCATGATATCTGGATTGCTAAGTGGCCACGCTGGCACCTGCAGGTATCTCAGCACAGCATTTTGCTCTCCAGGAGCTGGCTCTTGAGTGTCTATTGCCACTGTTTGTGTCCTTCCATGGCATTTGGTTGCTCAGGATGTCCAGGTGTTCTTCTCACTGGTGGCTTTGTGACTGTCCAGTAAGAGTTATTTGTTCTCCAGATGCTACGCCAGAGGATGTATAGATTGGATACTAGGAAAAAGTGTTTTACAGAAAGAGTGGTTCAATACTGGAATTGTCTGCCCGGGGAGGTGGTGGAGTCACCATCCCTGGGTGTGTTTAAGAAAGGAATTTGATGTGGCACTCTGTGCCATGGTATAGTGGAGGTGTTGAGGCATGGGCTGGACTTGATGATCTTGTGATTCTGTATCAGAAACCAGCTTTTCTGCTGCAATGAAGAAAAGCACTTACTTTTCAAGGAGATTTGGTTGGTATGAATTTCTGTCTCAGTGAGTCTGTTATAGCCGAGCTTTCTTTAATTTGACACTGGGGCTTTGCATTTAGATTTATCTGTAGCAAACATTCTGCCTAGTTATTGATTTGTAAAATATTCCAGAAAGTGCCCTACTGCATATTCTTCCCACTCTGTGCCTTCTTTCCATTTTTAGCTGAGATAATGTAGCAATGTCTCATAGAGAAGCTACCTCTTAATTAATATTGCATGAACAGAAGAAATATTAGCTTCTCCATCTGCTTTCCTATTTTTGTGGCTTTTAATATAGATTCATAAATGGCTTTAATGAAAATAAACAAGGAACTGTTCTTTTCTGTGCCCTCTCTGCTTTCAGAGGTGATACTGCAGGTCCAGCCTCCCTGGTGATGTTTTTCCCAGGAGGTAGGTCCTGGACAACAATGCTTCCCTGCACAGTTGTAAATGATGATTGTGAAATGGGGCTGATCTTCAGCTTTCTAGCAATGAAAAGGGGAGGATCTTGGAGAAATCTGCAGGCCTGTAGGACACAGCTGGAGACAGAGATGGGGAGTTGTGGATGATGCTTTGTAGCCAGAAAGAAGCCAATGCCACACAGATGGAAAATGGACATGCAGTGCACAGCAGGCAGTGTTTATGAGCAAGTGTTCCTGAAACACTCGTGAGGGTTGTCACAGAAATCACATGAACCCAGTGGGAAGCCCTGGGCAACCAGTCCATCCTCCTCAAGCTTCAGAGGCAGCCAGAGGTCAAACCCAACAGTGCAGAGCCCATATAAACAGAAGGGGCACCAATGCAGCTGATGATGGAGGGAGGCCTATTTCAGATGTCTCCTCAGTGCTGGTTTGCAGCACTGTGGTGGCTGCCAGGAAAAGTGAGTACCTCTCCTGGGAGCTTCTTTTCTTCCTGTGAGAGGGAAGGAAGCAGGTTAAACCTTCAGTAAACCAAGTGGTGAAGCAGGATGCTCCAGAGCCTCACCTCCAGCGAGATCCACAAGGCAGCAGTTCTCTGTGCGGAGCCCAGCATTGCCCCTGGTTAGTGCTGTATGGTGGCATTTCCCAGTCTCCATGACTTCTCCTTGTTCCTGGGAAGGCAGAGTGGCTGGGTGCATGCTTGTGGGTGGGCTATACAGAGGCAGCAGCAGGAAGGAGTACACATCTGAATCCCTGCAGCAGTTGCCAGAGCATGGGTGTCGTTTTCAAGACCATGGCACTGGATGAACCATTTCTCCCGTGAGCTGTAAGCTGTCTGGAGAGCTTGGCCAGCTGGATCTTCATGGCAAATCCATCTGAGTCTCTACAGGCGTATAACTAAGGGAAACTTAGCTGTAAGTATACTGACATGACCTGGAGAGAGATTTAAAATATTTATCCTAGAGCGGAGCTTGGGATATAAATAAGCTCCCTGTCTGTTTCCCTGCACGCAAGGCTCAGAAGTGCAGCTGTCCCTCTGTCCCCAGCTCTCAGAGCCCTCTTTGGGACCAACAAGTTGCTTATGGGTGGGCTTGAAGTCCATACAGATGGTTTAAACATACTGCTGTCAGCAAAACGGAGAGGGTATTTGCAGTAGTGTGGATGGGAATTTTCGACTGCAGCTTCTGTCCCATCATTTCCCCTAGAGCTGCTGGCCCTGCTCTGTTGCTCTTGGGGTGTTTGTGGAGTTTGCTGGTGAGCCATGTCTTGGGATCTGCTGGGTAAGGTTGTAGCCCTCTCACTTGGCTTGCAAGATGTCCCAGACCAAGCATATCCAAAGGGAAGCACAGGTTCAAGTAGTACTGGGGAGGTTTTCTTCCTTCCAGTGGGTTTGCTGGCAGCACGCAGAGAAACAGCTCACTCAGGTGCTTTTGGTGGCAAATATGCTTCATTCTCCAACAAACAGTCCTGGGAGGGCAAGGAGGGCTTGCTGGCAGGAGTGCCCCGTGCCCAGTGCAGCCTTGGTGACCTCCCTGCCTGGAGAGGGGCTGGCTCTGAGCAGCAGCTTTGTCCTCGATGGTGCTTGGCTGGAGCAGCTGGCTCTGCTTGCAGGCCTCGTGTGCCTGCTGCTCCTCTCTGCACTGCTTCCCTTGCCCTGGCCTCTTCCCACCCCCACCCCCACCCCCTTTTGTCTTTACAGCCTGAGCTTCCATTCTCTGGAGCAGCTGGCTGGGGCTCCTGTTTGCTGAAGGGAAATGCCAGACAGTTTTATGGAGCTTCTTCTGTTTTTTCCCGTCATCTGGAACGGTGTTTCAGCTGGAACAGGAAAAACGCAGAGCCCTGGCCAGGAGCTCCATCCACACACACACAGAACTGTTATGGGGGAATCCCTCTTGGCCGGGCTTGGGATGGCAGGAGCAGCGTCAGCCTTTGGCCTTCAGCCTGAGTGCAAGGATGTGAAGATGGATTGGCAGGAGCTGGTGTGATACCTGGAGGTGCTGGCCCTGCTGCCACAGGACATGCTCTGAGCCACACAGAGCCTGTGGGTGCAGCAGTATGGCCTCACTGCCACTGGGCTTTGCCTCCAGCCCCTGAGCCAGCTCTGTCACAGCCCTTCCCAGCTGGCAGGACCTGCTTGCTCAGCACCACCTGGGCTCTGCTCTGCCACCAGAGGAGTTTTGCTAAGTAAAGACCTTTGCATTCTCTCATGGCCCATGCTTAAACTGTGGGGGAAGCATCATCCTTCAAGGCCGCTGCGCAGGAAGTATGTGGTTCATCCTGGTTCTACTTGGCATCTGTCTACTGTGTTTCCTTTAGTGGGAGAGAAGTGCAATACCTCTGCTGTGCTGGCCAGAGAGCTTAGCCTTCAGATCACTGTGTCTCCTGCCAGCAGCAAACATCAGGTGTTTATGAGGAAAGCAGGGATTGCTCAAGGGCTCAGAGCAAGCCTGGTTGGCAAGACCAGTGGGTGCAGCAAGCCTGTCAGCGGTGCTGAGTCGCCCTTGAAACGTTTGTGTTTCTCACTGGGGCTTGGCAGTGCAGCTGGCAGTGTCTGCTCAGGAGCCTGTGGCTGATGCCCCATTAAAAGTGGTTTCATTGAGCCAGCAGGATTCCCATCTCCAGTGCTGGGCTTGAGGTCCCCTACCTCACTTGTTCCTCTGTCACTTTATCTCTTACAAAGATGTGGTCCTGGGAGTCCCATGGCCTCCACTGCCTGTGATGCCTAGCAAGCAGGGCCCACTTATTCAGCCAAAGCAAACTTCCTTTTCCACAGGCCAGGGGCCAAATGGTGCTGCCAGCACGCTCTGAGTGTTTGGGCAGGGGAAGCAGTGATCTACCTGCTAACTCTGCCCTCTTCTCTCCCAGTGCTGCACTCATGGCTTGGGCTGGTTATCTGGGCTGGCTGCTCAGAAAGGGTATCTGAGCTTCTCTTAGGGGTCTGGGAACGCACAGTGACCCAGAAGAATGGCATCCTTTCCTTGGTGCAGAGTCCTCTGGAGAGGCCCGTGCCCCCTCTTGCAGCAGATGCCGGAGCACGGGCACAGCAGAGCATGGCTCGGAGCAGTGTCAGGGTGCTCCCAGGGCAGACAGGCAACTCCTGCAGCTCCAAGGCCAGTTGTTCTGGTTCAGCAGCCCCAGCAGTTTCAGGGAGCCAAGGAGCTTGGCTGCCATGGGGAGTTCCTTCTCTTGCTCCAGCTTTTTTCTGTTTGAGCGAGGTGCTGGGAGAAACTGTGGGGCAAAGTGCGGCTCACAGTTCAGCCCAGATACATTCTTCATAAAGACCACTAGGTAATCCCACAGCCTTGGGGAAAAACTGCAGCGTGGTGTCAGATCAGGTCAGCCTGCAGTGGGGTGTTGGTTGGCAGCAGCCCTGCTTGGCTTGGGAACGAGTAGGAACCTCCCAAAATATTCCTGACACTCTGCAGAGTAGCACCCCTGTTTGCTGTTCTTGTTCATCGCCAGAGTAGCAGCTGTTCTTACCTCACTCCCAACCCACCTTTCCCTGCCTGCAGAGGGTCTCATCACATCCTGCTGCTTTGGGTTTGGGCACACAGGAAGGCAGGGTCTCTGCTCACTCCTGGGATAAAGGTGAAGGCTGGGAGCTCCTCTGGCAGAGTCAGGAAACTGAGCTTGGGATGGTCTTGGAAGAAGCAAGCCTGTGGGAATGTGTGGCTGGAGAGGGGACTGGGAGTCACAGGATCTGGGCTGGGGAAGTAGGAAGGGCAGCATGAGGAACAGAGGCCAGGAATGCCCAAACTGAGCTGGGTGGGTGAGTGAGGTCCGTGCCAAGATAGCCTGGCTATCCTGACATGTGCTGGCAGCTGTCAAGGGTCTGCAGCTGGTTTGCTGGGCTCACTGTCCTTGTGCTGAGCCTGTTTGTCACTTCTAATGTCCCTTTCTCATGGATCAGAGGTGTGGGCACTACTTGCCCTGCTGTGTAGAGCAGAGGCTGCCCTGCTGTGCGTGGCAGTGAGCTCTTCCCAGGGCCCAGCTGTGCCCCAGCACATCATTGCCAGCACTGCCTTTGCATCTGCTCCAGAAATTGATTCCGAGTTCAGACACCAGTGGCTTTGTTCTGGTCTCTTGTGATAAAATTGCTCAGAAACTGGGCTTGGCCATTCCCACGTGTGGGATACCCCACAGCCTTGCAGCCTCTCTGAGCAGTTTTTGGGGGGCTAATGA
The DNA here is from genome assembly GCA_025920805.1 of Petroica traversi. Taxonomy (NCBI): domain Eukaryota; kingdom Metazoa; phylum Chordata; class Aves; order Passeriformes; family Petroicidae; genus Petroica; species Petroica traversi. The sequence goes on from JAHLSL010013021.1 coordinate 491,377, forward strand.
GAATTGTGCTAAGTGGTTGCTGCTTTTTCCCTTTTTTTTTTTAGGTTTTTTCCCATTCTAAACCTTGGTTTGAAGGGCAGATTTGGCTTTTCAGCATTTGCTTGGTTATGCTCCACGCAGAAAGCAGTGGAGTGGGGTGCTCTGGGGCACCTGTAGTGAGCTCAGTGGAGGTGTGCAGGATCACATCTCTTGCAAATCTGGAGTGAACTGCCACAAAAGTCAGAGGTTCAGTGGTCATCTGAGCAGACAGCAGTGGTCATCAACAGCAGAGCTGGTGAATCCAGGTGCTTGGTACAACTGTAGGGGCAAATAGATGATGTTTTCCCAAGTTCCCAATCATCTTGATCCACCCCAGTATGACCAGGAGCTCCTGGGTACTGGTCCAGTTCCTCCTGGCTCATGAAGCCAAAGCCACTCAAGCAGAGCATTTTTTGGAAATGCTGCTTTGTGCTCATGATGGCTTTCCTGGGTGCAGAGTGAGTTTTTGTTTTTACTTTAACTGGAATGGGAAAAGATGTCGTTTTAAAAACTTTATATGATGAGTGCCCAAAGGCCTTCTAGATGTTGGGCTGCTCGCCGTGCTCAGAGCTCCTTGCCCGAATCAAACCATTTCCATCTGGCCTGGTGGTTTATTGCAACTCTGCCCATCTGAGAAGCTTTCTCGACTGGAACCTCTCGCATGGAGGAACATGCTGGCTGGAAATAATTTGGAGATGCGAATATCTCTGGGTGTTTGGCTTGGCTGCTGTTCTGGCGGTATCTGCTGAGCACTGGAAGAGGCTGTCTGTGGAGCAGGCATGCTCCCAGCAGCTGCTTTATGTGGCTGTAGGGGCCAGCCCAGGAGCCAGGGGGGTTGCTCATGTTACTGAGCATTCATGATTTTCCTTACTTGCTTCTATGGCTTCAGCCCGCTGGCTCTGCATTGGTGACCAGGAGGGGAGGAAAAGCTGACCCGTGTGTTGTTCCCTGTTCTGGCACGCCAAAAATCTGCTTTTATATGAGCGTGCTCATAATGAGCTGTGCCAGGAAACACATGGCTTGCTCGAGACATGAATGGGAGGTCTGTATGGGGCCCTGTGCTCACTGAGAGCCTCGCAGGGACAAAGAGCAGATGCCGGCGTGCCTTGCTTGCTCTTGTGGCAGTCTGAGTCCTGAGGGCTGCAGTGGATGGGGAGCAGAAGATGGGATCGGGGTACAAGGTGCTTGGCTGGTCCAGTGGTGGCAGAGAGGACAGCGCAGGAGCCTGGTGAGTGGTTTTGCTGCCTGCTGCTCTTTGTGGCTCTCCTGGTCTGGAGAGGGCTGGCTTCTGGAGACGTGGCTGTTTGCAGTGAAGGCTGGGTTGGAAGGAGCCCAGGCACTGCAGGCAAGCAAAGTGCTGCTAATAGCTTAGGATGGCAATTGTTGATGTGGATGAGAGAGAACTGGAGAGGTGGGTCAAGCCCATTGAGTCCTCGCGTGGGCAGAGGGGCTGTGCAAGCTGTGCCTGGCTGCAGCAGGAAGAAAAGGCTGTCAGGGGAGAGTTGCAGTCCTGAGCATTAGCAGCACTTCAGTGTCCTGTGTTGCTCCCTTGTAGGAAATGCTGCCAAGCCTGCATGGGCTGAGCTGCTGCTGAGCTGTGCACACCCAGCACTTAAGGAGTTAAAGCTGCCTGCAGGCAGTGGAGCCTTGTTCTGACAGAGGGCTCATCGAGTCCTCTGGACCAGCAAGCTCAGGATGCTCTAGCTCAGTGATTTCATTGCCCAGCCTTTGGAAGCAAGCCAGGGCTTGAACTTAGAGTTTGCTGCTCTTTGATCCAAGAGTGACTAAAACCAAAGCCTAAGTGCTGGAGCCATTCCCAAGGACTTGGCAACTGAAGGAATTGCTGCCTGCCAGACAATGATGTTTAAGTTGCTCCTAAAGACAAGACCTAGTTGATAATGCTTTCTGGGAGCATGATACTGAAACTTGTGTGAGTCCAGGACCCCAAGTCCTAACACCATTCCTTGCTGTACTTTTTGTAGGCTTGGGATGGAGCACAGGTCATGGTCTTTTCTGAAAATGTGCCTATGGTTGCCTTTGACACCAGACTTCTGCTGTGGCCCAGTGTCTTTCTCAGAGAGCACTGTGATAAATCAGTCCTGTGTTTGGGACATGGTTTTACTCTTGTCCTTCAGGGGCTGTCTTTCTTGTGGCCCTTAGCTCTGCCCCTGGGCTTGCAGGGAGCCAAGTCATCCTCCAAGCTGTAGTTCTGGTTTGTTGGTTTTGCTTGGGGTTAGCAGCAGCTAATCATGCTGCCGAGGGATGCAGTGGCAGCTCTGCCTGTGTCTGCCTTGTCTTGTTCGAGGTTTATGGAGGTGGGAGCAACTGTGGCGCTACGATATGAGTGAGTGCATTAGCTCATTCAAATCCTCCTTTTCCTTAGTGGTTTCTCATCAAAGAGCAATAGCCTGTGTTGCTGCTGGACAAATTGCAGAGACTTTGTTTCTTCAGTGGTCTGAGCAGTGGCAGGGGCAGAAGCATAAAGGTCCTAGTGTGGATATGGTGGGGTGGGGATGTGCCGGGAATGGATTCCAAGGGGGCTAAAAGCTGTCACTGCCACCTTGCTTTGCTGAGGTTTGCTAACTAGCTGGCACATCCAGAGCTGGTAGCTGAGTTAAAAAGTGGTGAAAGGGTCTCTCTTGCTCTGGTATGGGAGCATGTGAGGTCCACTCTGCTTTGAGAGGCCAGACAGATGCTGGCCAGCCACGTCCTCTGCCAGAACAGCTGGTGGGGCCAGTTTCTGCAGCTGGCTGCTTCCATCGCATCCTGGTACTTCTGGGTCTTAGTTCTGTTTGTTTCCTCTAATCCAGGTGTCCCTCTCCATATCTGGGGAAGGGCTGAGGCCTCCTGCTGGCAGGGGAGAAGAGGAAAAGGATGGATCCCTTTTGGGGAGAAAGGATGGATGCAGTTTGGGTGCTCTGGGCTTTGCAGTGTCCTGGACACTGGAGATGAATTGCAGATCCTCGAAACTGCTGTTCCAGGTGCAGAACATTAAAGGAATTGGCTTACACATCTGGCTGAGCTGACGCAGGGTGAATTTTGCTAGAGTGCTCCTGGAAGCAAGTCTGCACAATAATGTTCCTGGGGCCTGCTTGGAGAGTGGGGTTGGGCTACAAGCTGCAGAAGCACCACAGTGCTGGGCTTGCTTTCCAAACCAGGAAACCTTATACTTGCACAAAGCCCTCTCCCAAATCCCATTCCCATGCTTTTAGTTCCTTGTTTGGTTGCAAGCAGCTTTGGGATTACTCATATCCTGTGGTGTCAAGAGGTTGGTAAACTCTTGGGTACGAAATATAATGGATCTTTTCCTTCTCCCTTTCTCCCCTTTGTCCAGGGCTCTTTTAGTTTGGAGGAGGTGGTGCCCAGGAGCTGCACACTGGGCATGCCTGGATGTGGGCAGTTTGGGGTGATGGGAACATGGATCTCCCACAGGGCTGGGGATGTGGAGCATTGCATTGTGCTTCCAGCTGCCTTGCATCTTGCTTCCCTGCTGGGCTGTAGGTGAGAGAGGTGACTGTGGACTCAGCAGGAATCCGAGGCTGTGCAGCAGCTGAAGGCTTTGTGGTTGAGGCTCTGCATTCCCAAGCGATGTCGTTAGGCAAGGAGACCATGATTTTCGGATTGTTTCAAGATGTAGGCAGCCTGGCCTCTCAAGCAGGGCAGGAGATGTGCTGCCTGCTCTCCCCAGCTTGCACAGTTGCTCTGCAGTACCCAGATGGTTTGGGGCCACTGGAGTGTCCCCAGGTGAGGCTGTGGGGCTGGCACTGAGGTGTTAAAGCAATGAATGGAAAACTCAGCTTGGGTCAGGGCCTAGCTTGTGGTGTTGTCCCACATCCTTGCAGCCTGGAAGGTGACCTTGGTGCCATGGCAGAGACTCACCAGGCAGATTCCTGGTGCTCTCAGGCCTCTGGTATGGTGCAGAAGGTGGGGTGCCTTAACCACCAGGCGTGGCCAGACTCTCTTGTTGGCTGCACCCCTAAATACAGTCCTAGAGAGGACTGGGCTCCCAAGGGTGAGTCCTGCCACCCCACACACTTTCTGGCTTTCACCAGAAGCCCAGCACCCCATGAAGGTTTGCAAGCCCAGCTATGTCCATGGCACAGAGTGGGGGGACAGTGTCCAGCCTCAGAGGATGAGACACAGGGCTGGGCAGTTTGCTGCCAGCTCCTTCCCCCAGAGCCCTACAATATCTCTCTCTTTACGCTCTACAAACCTGGTGCTTCTCAGGTGGGATCCCCCAAAATTTCAGCCCCAGTTTCCCTATACTTGCCCTCAGCTCTGCCATGGCTCCCCCAGATCCTTATTACTCTTTTGGTGCAGCTTCTTACAGCTCTGGCTGTTGAAAGGAGCAACACCAATGTGTCTCACACTTCTAGCTCTGGAGATTGGTCCCAAAGACCTTCCCAGTCCATTCTGAGTTTGCTGCCACATCGCTGCATTAATGCTGTGGCAGCCTTCGAGGGAGTTGGCTGCCATGGGGCTGGGTCTCCTTTAACAGAGGTGTGGAGAGTCTTTTGCTTCTTGGCAATCCCATAGGATTGCAAACTTACTTTGCAGAGCTTCAGACAGCGGTGACTGACTTAATAGGGTTGCTCACAAGTCTGTCGTGGATATGGCTTTGTCGATTTTATTTGTCACACAAATGCTCTGTGTGTGCTCAGACTGGAGTCGGGTAATGGCTGAGTCCTGGGGACATCCCAAGATAAAAAAGTGAATTGAGGTACACTTGTTAGAAACTGGGACTGGTAAATGCAGATGTTAGTATCATTGTTTTTCCTGGCAAGCTATTTTCCTCCTTAAATAACTTGAATTAGTTTTGAGTAGGGGGTACCACTGCTTGAAGGATGCTGTGTTCCTGCACTCAGACCTTTGCAATAAGGATGATCTCAGAGCCAGGATGGGACCTGAGCCTGCTCTTCTCTCCATCCTTGTGCCTCCTAGTAGTCCATGTCCCCTCCCTGCAGATGCTTTGCTTTGTGGTGTGTGGGAATGATACTCTGAGGGCCTAAAGGTACTAGTTCAACCTCCCCACACAATTCACTTAACCTTTATCTGTTACCTCAACAGGATGGTTTTGCATTTCAATTAAATATCCTTTGGGTAGCACACCACTGGGTGTCTTCAAGTGTGCTGCATTTCAAACATGTTTATCTAATCTGGCTGAAACTTTCCTGAAAAGCTGTCTGAAGCCACAGTTGAGAAGGTTTTAGGCCAGGAACATGTGTGGAGGTAGGGGTGATTTGTGCCACATGCATATGCAGAGGCCGGGAGTTTGCCAGCACACATTTGGGACTGCTCCATGCTGGCATTGGCTTTGCAGGACTGAGGGTGGTCCAGCTCTGTTCCTGGGGGAGAGCTCTGCCCTGGCCTAGTCTTGTTAAGGCTGATGTGGTGTTACTGGGTAGTTTCTGGGGTGACTCTCACTAAGGGGGAGTCATTTTGCTTTGTTCAGCAATCCCCAGCAATGCGTCCCAGCCCAGATGAGCTCACAAAACCACAGCAAAAGCTGTTGGGAAGGTGTCCAGTCTGAGCTGGGGCTGCTTTTGCGCTCTCCCCTGGGGCAGCCTCCAGTGGCTGAGCCACACGTGGCCGTGGCTCTGCCACACAGGAGAGCTGCGAGGTCCTTCAGCTGCCGAGTGAAATAAACAGAGTCATTTTCTTCGTTATTCAGCATAGGTGGAGACTGTTGGCTTAATACAGATTTTACCCAATTTCTGGCATAATGGCATTCCCACACAGCAGCTCTCTCCTTAGATGGCTTCCTTGACCCTCTGTCCCAGAAGCCCAAGAGATGGAGGGGGGATGCATGGACCCTGCTGTATGACCCTGCATCCTTTTCCTGGGCCAGGCTTGTGCAGCTGTTCCAGGCAAGTGCAGCAGTTTCTGTCTCTGAATGCTGGGCCCTGGCACTCAGCATTGAAGAACTGTGAAAAGCTGTGTCCAGCTCTGGGCTTCTGATGTCTTCCAGCCCAAAACAGTCTGGACCTCATCTAGCTGCTCCTGGTCTTTCCTTGCAACCCAAACCTGATACATGGCTGGGACAGTGGTTTCCGGCATGTGTAGTCAGTTCACCAATGGCACCTTGGATGCCACTGTCAAAACAAAATACAAGTTTATGGCTCTTGCTGCACTTTACCACTTATTTATCCCAGTGAGCCTTAACACCTGTGCTCCTGAGATATTCATGGGTCACAGGGATCTTGCTTGAACTGAAATGGTTGTGTGCATGGAAAACATGCATGGAAAACAACAACATAAATAATTTCTCCTGTTTCACCAGGGAGCTGGATTCCACTGTTTCCTTACCTTGCTTCCCATGTGAGGCTTGTTCCAAGCCTTCATTGTGTCCTCTGTCCACAGAACCATGTCCTCCTGCCTGAATGTGGGGGATGTGTGTGATGAGACAGCTAAAGCTCAGATGATCAGTGCTGAGTAAAGTGCTGTCAGTGATGGGGTGAAGGCAGCTCTGCTGCTCTTTGGTTTTATATTGGTAATGCAAATGATTTAATGCTAGAAGCACTTGTAATTTAAAATGTAATATCTTAATGGTCTACACCTTCAGAGAGAGTTGCCTCATCACAAACTCTAGCAGTAGCATGGCACTCCAAGAGCAGAACAAATCCATCTATGTCATGAGCATTATGCCCCCCTGCCACTTCGCACATGCTTTGTACCACACAGGTGTGGGTTGATGGGTGTATGCCTGGTGTCCTGAGGCATGTCTGGGGAAAATAACAGACCTGGCTTCTGTAGGTTCAAACCTGAGTGGATTTCACCATTCTGTTCCCCTCTCCTCCTGCCTGTCTGACCCAGCAGCCTCTTCTGGCATGAGCTCAGCTCATGATGCTCTGGAGCTTTTAGGCTGTTGAGCACACGGCTGTGTTTGAGGTTGGGTGGTTGCTGCCTTGGTGAGTGCTCTCAGGGAGGCAGATCTGGTGTGACACACGTTCCTGCACGTTGTATCACCTTGAGGCATGTGTTCATCTCATGTTCATGAGACAGCTGTCACGGACTGATGGATAGTTCCTGCCTTAGGGGAGGTGCAACTGGTCGTGGAAACTTCGCTGGACATGCTGACCCTTGGTACACAGTGTGTTGATGGGACTTGGCTCAGTGTGAGACCCAGGGAAATGGGACTTTGGTCACTGTCTGCAGCCCTGCCACCCAGGCCACAGGGGTCAGTCTGTGGCTACTCCTGGTGATCTTAAGTTCTGTGGGTGCAGCTGACAAGTGGTGTCAACCCAAGAGCTGTGGGACTTCACCTGGTTGAGGGCAGTCTTGAGGGGATGTTTCCTCCACACCAAACTCAGTGGCTCAGTTGGATGGTGAAGGTAGAAAGCCAGGCTGCAGCGAGGTCGGCATCCTAGACCCTGCAGAATGTTGTGCACTGCTGTTCCTGTGACCTCCCAGCTCTTTGCTGCCTCCTTCCCAATGGCCTTTTTGGGGTGACTGAAAATTAGAATTGTACCCGCAGTTACACCTTGCAAAGGCTGCAGGCAGGAAAGACCTCTGGGCTCTGGACTACATTTTGGGGGTGTCCCTGTGTCTTTGGGAAGAGGCTTCCATGGTCTTTACAATGGGGGGACTTTGTTGCTCTCTCTGGTTGGACTGTGGGGAAGGAGTTTTAGCAGACACGGGCTGAGGAGCCCTGCAGAAAATGCGTGGCTGACACCAGGGTGCCTGTGAGCAGCATTGCTTGGCCCCTACACTGTGTAGCAGGCTCCAAAGGCTTTCCAGCATGGGAAGGGTTCTTGTGGTTTTCTGGAATTTGGTGTTCTTCAAACATCCCTTTTGGAAAAGCATTCCTTACCCCTAGCTCTGACTGGTACTTAGCCCTGCGCTGACTGAGATGTGTTGTCAAATTGTATCCCTTCACCAGGCTTTGTTACAAACACCAGGTAGGAGAGGATGTGGCTGAGTGTCCAAAGAGGTTCCTTTCAGCTGTACTTGGATCCTGCTCATGTCACTTGTCCAGGCAACCACTTTCAGAAGCTGTTTCCCTTGCAGTGGCAGGAACACACTGTTTTGACCACATTCTTCTTCGTCTTCATTCTAACATTCTCGAAATCTGCCTGGCTTGGCCCCTTTCCCTGCAGAGCATGGTGCTGGGGTCCGAGTCCAAGAGCCATCGTCATGTGCTGAATTGCCCTTTGTCTGCTTCCCGTGCTTTTCCAGCTGGTAACCGGAGCAGAGCGCCTGCACGGCTGGCTGTGGGCAGGCAGCAGCCAGATTTGGGAATGTTGGAGTGTTGTCCCTCAGCAGCCCATGCCAGGGAAGTGCTGACTGCTCTGTCCCCAGGACCCCGAGCTCTTGGGTGGACTTCAGTGTCTCAAGGAGGGCTCTTTGGGGTTTCCATTGCTGTAAAGAGATGCTTCCAGCCCCTCAGGCCACTACCAGACCCCCAGGACAGCTCTTGTAATTTGTTGTTTCCGCTTCTACTTGCGAGTGGGCTGAGTTACCAGCCAAAGTTTGTGGTGTCCCTGTTGCATCCTCTTGCGCTATATCCCAGCAGCTGCTGTGTTTATTCACATAGATAAATCCTTGTTCCAGACCAGTGTTTCTCTGGGTAATTTCTGGGGACGTGGAGGTGAGTCAGAGACATAGTCCTGAGGAGAGGGACTTTGAGGAATACCTAGAAACAGGCTATGGGTATTTCTGATCGGGCAATCTTGGTGCAAGGCTGGAAGTTAGGACACATCCCAAAACACAGGACAAGAAGCATTCCAAGAAACATCTGAACTGCCCAGGAAGCTGCTTGCTCTCCAGAGTTTTGGTGATGGCTTCCTGGCTCATACACTGCAAGACACCTCTCTGTTCAGGCTGGAAATGTCACACTCAGCAGTGGGTCATGGGGGCTCCCTGTTAATGCCCCTGTCCCCAGGGAGCAGAGGGCTCTCCTTGGCTGTGACAAACTCAGGCACCCGTGATTCAGTGATTGCTGCAGGCAGGCTTAAAGCAGCCGTGCTGGCATCCCAGCACAGATCTGTTAAAATTCCAAATTAGTTTTGACAGATGTGCTTCGGGGTACGTTTCTCCTGACGCGGCTCTGACCGTCTGGAGACCCTTGAGGGCGACCACATGCTTACGTGATCCATTCTCCTCCTTCCCTTGCTCTGAACACGCTCTCTCTTTTCTGGCTCCAGCCGTGGGGACTCAGGCAAGCATCCTTTTCACCAAAGAGCCATACTCCCAGGACGCCCTGCACGGCCGCGGCGCCATCCTCCGCTGCGAGGTGAAGGAGCCGGCGGATGTGGAGTTCGAGTGGCTGCAGGACGGGCTCCCCGTCCAGGACACGGAGCAGCGCTTCAAGGAGGGCAGCAACCTCAAGTTTGCTGCCGTGGACCGGCACCGAGACGCCGGCGTCTTCCAGTGCCTGGCGAGGAACGCGCTCACCGGGGAGGAGGCGCGCACGGCCAACGCGTCCTTCAACATCAAGTGTGAGTGTGGGGGAAGGCAGCCAGGCACGTGCCGCAGCCTGGTGTGCCCTGGTGCACAGGGAGAAGCACTTTCTTGGGAGGGCCCAAGGCTGGAATGGTTTTCCCAGGCTGTCTGCTAATGCCTGTGTGGGTCAGACAGGGATCAGACAGCTCGGGCTGCTCAAGTAGGATTTCTCTCCAGCTGCCATGTCCATACTGCCCTGTGGACACCTCTTGTGTGTTCTGGTGTCCCTGAGGCTGTCAGAGATGCTTTCTCCTGCTGCCTTTCCCATTTGTGTGTATGAAACTGGGATATTACTGCAGCAGTTGTGTCCTGGGCACTGCAGGTCCTTTCTGAGCTCTCCTTAACCCTCAGTGAACAGCTGCACAAGGCAAAGTGAGATCTCTGCCGTGGGGGTGTCTCTTGGCTCCACGCTGGCTTGAGGGCATATGTATCTCTAAGCATGCTTGTGCCTTTGCTGCCTCCTCTATTGCTGCCTATTGGTGACTCACCAATAACCACCACCCTGGCTCTGCAGGTTTGGAGACCCAGCTGTGTTGGTATTCTTTGATCCCACAGGGATTGAGACGGGCAGTGTGGTTCTGAAACAGCCAGCCAGCGTAGCTGAGATCCAGCCCTCCTCCACAGTGGTGCTGCGGTGTCACATCGATGGCCACCCACGGTAAGGGTTGCCTCCTGAGGAGTGGACCCTGCCAGGGGCCCCTGCACCTTGGCTGTGTGGTCTCTCTCTCTCTCTCTCTCTCTCTCTCTCTCTCTCCCCCTCCCTCTCCCCCGCCACCTTTTTCTTTCTCCTCCTCCCCCACCTCCCCTCCTCTCTCCCGCAAGAATTCAGTAGAGTCAGGGGAGGCGAAAGGCAGGATTGAGCCTGTGGCTGAGCGCCGTGGGAGAAGGCAAACAGCTTCCCCAGAGCCGCCTAGCGAGGAGCACAGTAAGGATGGGCTGTCACAGTCCAGTTGCTGAGCTGCTTGGTGTGCTGCAGTCACTCTCCGTCGCTTCCCACTCGTGTCCCGTCCACTTTTGGCTGCATGTCTCATGGCTTCGTGTCTGTGTCGGGGCCAGAGAGCCAGGGAACTGGGCCATCTCTGGGCTGTCTCCTCCGCACACCCGCTCTCAGGGCAGCCCTGATGCTGCCCTGCCCCTGGTCACCTGCTTGCCCCTGCCTTGCAGCCCTGTGTGGCAGTGGTTCCGGGATGGCAGCCCCCTCCCCGAGGGCCACAGCGCCTACTCTGTCAGCAACAAGGAACGGACGCTGACCCTGCAGAGCGCCAGCCCCGACGACAACGGGCTCTACTACTGCTGTGCCCGCAGCGCCGTCGGCTTCGTCTGCAGCCACAACAACTTCACACTCAATGTCATCGGTGGGTTGTGTCTGACTGTCCCACTGTCCCTCAGCCTCCCCTCTGCTGCAGGGGAACTGTCAGGCTGGTGTGACTTCCCCCGTGCGAGAGGCACTGGACAAACGTTGGCCAGGCTGGAACCCAGCCCTGCGTGTGGGTGTTAATTCACCCCTGTGTCATTCTGGAGCAGGTTTATGCTCTTTTCCCTTGTAATGGAGTGCCAGGTTTGGAGCCTGGAGGCTGTAGGTGCTGCTGGTTTTGCTAATATTGTGCCATGTGGGTAGATGCTCTGTTGGCCTTTGGAGGAAGAACCAAGGAGGACATTAGAGGGGAATTGGACAAGGGGATTTGCAATCCACTGACAGCTTTGATTTGTTTGCTGGGAACCAGGGCATTCAGGACCTTGCTGGGAGCAGAAGGGGTTTTCCCCAGAGCAGCTCCCACATGCAGTCCTGGGTTCTGAGTCTATAACTCCAGCTGTGCTGGCAAAGCTGCCTCCTTTGGGCTCACAGGCTGCACCCAACTGTTCTTTCAGCTTTCCCCAGAGTGCTGGTGTGGGGACACCACAGGCCCCTGTGTCTCTCTCACCCTCCTGTGGTCTCTGCCATTGCAGACGAGAGCTTTCCTCAGGCAGTGATCGTCCCACAGGACCTCATCGTGACCAAGAATGAAGAGGCCATGTTTGACTGCCAGTTTTCAGCTGTGCCCCCTCCCATGCAGGAGTGGCTCTTTGAAGACAACCCCATTGCCAACAGATCCAAGTAATAGGGACCCCAGTGATGTGGGCAGGGCTGGGAGGAGAGGGGCTCTATGTTCCAGAAGCAAGAGAGAGGTCAAACCCTGTCTGCACATCAGGGCAGGCACACAACATCAGAGTGGCCATGGGGATTGGTTTCTCGGCTTGGCTGGCTTGGGTTTAGCAGGAACTTGGTCCTTGTGCATGGCATTTACCTGAACAGGACTCAGAGTGCAGTTTTTCCTCATACAAGTCTGTGGGGCTGTCAGTTCATGATGGCCCCGCAGTTAGGGACGTCTCTCAGCCCCAGATGTGGTAGTTCTATGGAGTCAGGGAAGCTTGAGCTCCAGACACCCACTTGGGGCAATTCACAGTCAGGGATGTGTCCCAGTACCTGATCCCAACACATGGTGATCCCCAGACTTGGGAACACCTCCTAGCCCCAACACCTGAACAGCAGTCACTGGGCCCATGGCTCTCTTGCCGTTCCACATTCCTCCCCAGAACCAGGAGTGTTTCTGAGCCCCAGACAGCCTAAGCATGGGGCAGTCCGCAGAGCAGGGTCAGTGATCCCGGAGCTGGGATGTCTTCAAGCTCTGGAAGGCAAGCAGTGCCATCTGGGTGCCGGCTGCCCTCAGCCTGGCAGTCCCCGGGCGCCACCTGGTGTCCCCTGCCTGCTCTCCTGGCTCTGTGTGCTCTCAGAACTGGCTCACGCTTGGTGATGCAATTTTCGGTGGGAGCCAGCTCTTTCAGCAAGAAAAAGACTTTTATGAGTTCATTTCCTCCGTGAAGAATGCATCCCAACCATGTCCTTGTTTATATGTGGTGTGAAGCTTTGGCTTGGCACCCTCACTGGTTCATGAGCTCCTGCAGGACATTTCAGGGTTGTAGCTCTGGCCTATGTCCTGCAGAGGTGCCCACTGAGTCCTTCCTCTCCCCATGTGCCCAGGACCACCGTGTTTGCCAATGGCTCCCTGCTGATCACCCAGGTGAAGGCTCGCAGCACCGGTGTCTATAAGTGCATTGGCCGTGGGCAGAGGGGGAAAACGCTTGTCCTGAAGGCAACTCTGCGGCTGGCAGGTGAGGTCCTGGGGCAGATGACAGCATGGGCAGTGGGTCCCAGAGCTCTAGTGTCACTCTGGAGCTATGTGATAATACAGCAGTGGGTCAGTGCATGCCATGGTTCATCCTTGCTGCCTGGATAAGGGGAGCAAACACAATTTGTGTGTCCCCTCCTTTAAATGGTGCCTCCTGTGTGGATGATGCTGTTGCTGGGTTGGCTACACGTTCTTGCCCTCTTTGAGCCCTTTTGTCTCCTGTTCCTCTCAGAGATCGAAGACATGGCACCCTTCTCCCCCAAGGTGTTGACAGCAAACCAGGGCCATCGTGTGTCCTGCACTGCCCCACAGGGCATACCCACACCCCAAGTCTGGTGGGAGAGAAACCAGGAACGAGTTCCCACTGCTGGCAGGGTGTACCAAGAGGCAGAGCAGCTCATTTTCACTAGCATCACCGAGATGGATGCAGGGATCTACACATGTCATGCTGCCAATAAGGCTGGAGAGAAGAAACAGGAGCTGAGCATCACTGTGGCTAGTAAGAAACTTTCTGAAAACGGTGGGAGCAGAAGAGGGGCTGGGATAGGGGATTAGGGTGAGCTGGGCAACGTGGCTCAGCACCTTGATGATACAGAGAGGGACCTCTCGTGGCTGTGTGTTCTGCACACTGCCTGTGTGTTCTGCACTGCTGCTGGCCATAGGAGTAGTGAGAGGCCCTGTGTAACCCCTTGCCTTCATGCCCAGCGGTACCCAAATGGGTGGAGATGCCCAAGGACAGCCAGCTGGAGGAGAGCAAGCCAGGATACCTGCACTGCCTCAGCAAGGCCTCCCTGAAACCCACCGTCACCTGGTACCGCAACGGCGTCTCCATTTCTGAGGTGAGGCAACAAGGCAATGCCCTGCCCCTCATGGGCATTTCTGCTGGGCACCTGCTCTGATGCTGCTGTTTCTCACCTTGTTCCTGGGCCCAGCATCCCTGTCACCCCCACTTTGGCCGTATTCCTGACTCCATCCTACTGATGTGTGGGTGCACAGCTGGCTGTCTCTTGCCACTTGACTGCCAATCAGCCCTGTGCTTTCGGGGCAGGGGCAAGAGGAAGGTCCCCTCAGCTTCTCTCAGTTCTCCATGTGGGTCTCAGCAGGGATGTATTTATCTGAAGCGTGGTATGGCATATGGCACGTCAGCAGTGCCATGGGTGAGGGCTCATCCCAGGACTGGTGACATCTCTGTCCCCTCTGGGCAGGACTCTCGGTTTGAGATCTCGGAGAACGGGACGCTGCGCATCAACAATGTGGAGGTGTATGATGGCACCATGTACAAGTGTGTGAGCAGCACTCCAGCAGGCAGCATCGAGGGATATGCCCGAGTGCACGTGCTGGGTATGCTGGCAGCACCTCACACCCCTCCCCTGTGGGTGCAGCTGTGCTGCCTGCAGCTCCAGGGTCTCCTGTGGCTGGGGGGAGCCTAAACATCACCTCTGTCTGTTGCAGAGAAGCTGAAGTTCACCCCGCCCCCTCAGCCGCTGCAGTGCATGGAGTTTGACAAGGAGGTTACAGTGTCCTGCTCAGCCACGGGCCGGGAAAAACCCACCATCCAGTGGACTAAGACAGGTCAGGGGGATTTGCTTGTGGTATCCCTGCTTCTGACCTGCGGCCACAGGAGCTTTGTGTTGTCCCAGCTCCAGCGTGGGTGAAGCAGCAGCGTGGCCCAGTGCTTCCCACTGCATCCATCCTCTTGTGTCCTGCAGATGGGAGCAGCCTGCCATCTCACGTCAGCCACAATGCTGGCATCCTGTCCTTCCACAAGGTGAGCAGGAGCGACTCAGGGAACTACACGTGCATCGCCTCCAACCGGCCGCAGGGCGAGATCCGAGCCACCGTGCAGCTCGTGGTAGCAGGTGAGGGCTCTGTGGCAGGCAGGGGCATTTCCTGCTGGGCTGGCCTCGCACTGGGTTTGCCTTGGTGGCAGAGAAAGCAACATCCAACCTGACCCCGAGCTGTGTCCCATGGCACTCGAGTGTCTGCTTTGTGTACAGCCTGAGAGGCCACGTGCCACTGTGCCAGTGCTGGCCGTGCTCCCTTGTGGGCACTTAGCACCATTCCCAGGAGCTGACAGCGTTCCTCTCGGCCTCTCTGCCCTCAGTTTACGTCACCTTCAAGCTGGAGCCAGAGCCCACGACGGTGTACCAGGGCCACACAGCCATGTTCCAGTGCCAGGCAGAGGGGGACCCTGTACCGCACATCCAGTGGAAAGGGAAGGACAAGATTTTGGATCCCGGCAAGCTCCTGCCCAGGTACACAGCCTCCATTCCAAACTGACATGGGGCACAGCAGGACATTCCCGAGTATCCCTCATTCCTGCCCAGTTTGAGGGGGCCAGTGGTGCAATGCTGGGTTCCTAGCTTGGTGGGCATGTAATTGACTCCACGTGCCAGCACTTGGACTCTCCTGGCCCTAGGGTTTCCCTTTCTGCCACAGCCTGCCAAGCTGTGACTGAGCTGCAATCATCTGTTCTTAAGCTTTGCACAGCCTTAGATGGAAGCTTATGGCAGTGTGGGCATATAAGACTGAGGTTTCCTGGGGAAATGGAAGCTGGTGGCAGTGTGGACATGGGGCTGAGGCACCCTGGGGAGGTGGGGCTGCAGGTGCCCCAGGCCTGGCTCTGCCCTCTGGTGTTTGCAAAGAGCTCTGTGTGTGGTTGGCAGGATTCAGATCATGCCCAATGGCTCCTTGGTGATTTACGACGTCACCACCGAGGACTCTGGAAAATACACCTGCATCGCTGGCAACAGCTGCAACATCAAGCACCGGGAGGCCTTCCTGTATGTCGTAGGTAAGGAAGCTGCCTGGTTTTGGGACATGGGATTTCTGGCAGATCTAGGCCCTGCTTCTGGCCCCGGTCATGCCTGTCAGGTAGTCACAGCTGCTGGAATGCAGCACAGTGGGCTGTGGGATGTGCCCAGCGTGCTGTGGCTGCAGCAGTGGGTAGGGAGCTGGGGGCTTTTCCCATTCCTCCAGCACATTCCTGAGCAGATATTTGGGAAATCCCTCCACACCCCCATGTGTTGGATGCTCTCTGCCCCACAGATAAGCCAGCAGCAGAAGAGGATGAAGGACCTGGGAGCCACACACCCTACAAGATGATCCAGACAATTGGGCTCTCAGTGGGAGCTGCTGTTGCCTACATTATTATCGTGCTGGGGCTGATGTTCTACTGCAAGAAGAGGAGAAAAGCCAAGAGGCTGAAGAAGCACCCAGAGGGCGAGGAGCCTGAAATGGAGTGCCTGAATGGTGAGGCCGGTACGCCTGAGGGTGGGGACTTCACTCCTGGCCCCCTGTCCCTGAGGGGCTGAGGGGCAGGGAGCTCCCAGGGAATAGGACGCCTCCTAACGCATGGTCTCTTGCTCTGGTTTATGGCCCGTGGCAGAGACCTGCTGCCAGGTGAGAAACAGGCAAGTCAGTGTGAAACCTGAATCCCAGCCTCACATTGTGGCCATGTCTGTCTGCTGAGTTATGTATCACTCCTGCATCCCAGTACCTGCACGTGGGATCACATGTGGGATCCCTTCCTGGGAGAGGGATGGAGCCCTGTTTCAATGTAATGAAATAGTAGTACTCTGCTGGCCTCTTCAGATTAGAGTTCAGTAGCTTCTGGTGCTGGAGGGATAATGTTTCACTGAACTCCCTCTCTTATGTGAGGACTTGTAAGTGGTGAGGTGTAGTTCAGTTTGCTGGCCCTAATTCCCTGGATCTCCCCATACATACTCCCCATAAATGCAGATGTTCCTCCTCCCAGTTCTCCAGCATACAGCCATGTCCTGATCATGTGTGGGTTGCTGTAAGGGCCTGGAAAAAACATAACTGCTGGGTTTGCCTCCTGGTTTTCTCCTTGCAGTGGCACTTTGGACAGAGCCAAACCTCTCTTTGAGGACCCTGGCTGTGGGGAACCTCCTTGGAGCAGGGATGCAGGAGCATCTCTGCAGCTTTGTACTCTGCATCTCTCACCAGTGTGAGCTCTTTCTGTGGACAAGTCACAGGCAGCTCACCTGTGCCAGCAGGCTCTGGCCAGCATCCCCTTCCTGGGAGAGAATTTCTTACAGTCTTTTCTGAGGTGGTCCCAAACTTTTATCTTAGTCTATCTTTATTATATTTCTCTTGTGCTAGAGTTTGTATCTGTTTATTCCCTTCATTTGGAATCAGTTTATCTGCCAGGTGCATCCTCACTCTTACAAGCAGACACAGCTTCCCAGATGTCTGCATTCCTTTTTGGTACTTCTGTAGCCTCTCTGGAGAAGTGGTTTGTGTTTGCTGCCAGCTCTAGTGGAGTCATTCCATTCACCACAGTCTTTAAAGATCTGGCCCTCTGCCTCTTCTTGATGCAGTCCCTCGTTACTGGGTGACCCAAAGTATCTCAACACCTGCCTCAGAACCTACAAGTACTCCCTGGCTGACCCCCAGCTGACTTTTCCAGTGCCCTCAGAGTCCAGATGGATTTAACCTCTCCATGAACTTGCAGTGGATCTTTCCTATGGATTTCCTGTGGACTTCCTATGGATCAGTTCACTTCTAACCCTCCAGTTACTTTCCAAGATCACATCCTTGGTGTGCCACATCCTCTATAAGGAGTGCTTGCTCCCAGTATCCCTATCTGACTGTGCTTTTTTTTTTTTTTTTTGTGAATATGGACATCGCATTTTGGGCAGCTCATGGCTGTGGGGACTGATTTCTGTGCTAATGTCTCTAGGGCAGCATGGCTGTGTCTGTTTCTCCAGGAGATGCTGGGGTGTTGCAGGCATGTAGGCAAAGCAGGCAGCTTCTTCACACTTGTTTCCCTTCTGGACTGCTGGATACATAAATGAAGCTTCCTGTCCCTTTGTTACTAAATGTCTTGTCCAGGCTCTGTGAAACATGGGAGCCTCTGTTCTCCAAAGTGTCTCTCGTTGCTGCCTGCTGGTGCTGTCTCTCAGTGGCAGCACACTCACTCTGCAGCCTTCAGGATTTTTCTGGCACAGTTGCAGTGGCCGTCTTGTGTTATCCTCTTGGCTTCAAGCTTGTAGTCTTGAGATACGATTAGTCATGAGTGCAGACAGCACAGGGTCAAACAGTCCTGCTGATAATGAGTGTAAAAGCAGGGAGAGTGTAAGGAGCATCCAGCTTTGATTTATAGGATAAGTAGTGGTTTTTTGCTTTTGTCTTCTGCAAATCTTATTCCGCCATGTGAGAGCAGACAGCTGTCAGTAGCCATGGCTTTCAAGTCAATATATCTCAGCTCCAGTCCTAACTGTGGCCAAGCCTGTCAGGATGTGCTGGTACCTGTCTTGTACACGTGCATTGTAAGCAGGCATGTACACACACTGCAACACAGCAACCTGTGACGGAAATCACAGGTGGCAGTAGGATTCCTGTTGGAGTTACCTCATGCTGGCTTAGGTCTTAATTTTGTGATTTTGCTGTTTGCCTAGTGCTTATTCCAAGAGCAGCTGAAATGGAGCGTGCACAGTAGTACAGAGTGATGCTGCAGGTGTGTGAGTGAGCCTTGCTCAGGGTTGTTCCCTGCTTTAAATTCCAGCTCCTGCCTTCAACTTCTAGAAAGTACCATTTCTTAGTAACCAGGTCTGATCTAAGCCAAGCAACAAATACATTCAAAATCAAGATTTGCCATCTATGCAGTCATTTCCTTACAAACTGCCTGTAAAATGCAGGCTTTTCTACTTTCTCAAGGCAGTCGTGCTTTGTCCTGTTCTCTGGCTTGTGTTTGTGCTGGGGAAGTTTCTAGTAAGGTTCCTGTGCAGAAAGCTTGCTGGTGTTGATTGCAAGGACAGTGCTTCCTAGCACTGCTTTAACCCAACCAATTAAAATCTAGGCTGGTCTGCTCTTAGAGGTTCAACATTTCCAAGGACATAAGCATTGCTAGCTTGCTGGGAAGTGAGTAAGGAGCAGGGACATCAGACTGCAGCATCTGATGCCAGATTAGACTTGAGAGGCTCTTGGGCATCAAGAGACTGTAGTTGTAGTGAGCAGTGTCCATCTGCTCCATGTCTGACTCACCTTCCCATCTCCTGCTGCCGTCCTGCAGAGTTTTGTCAATGGTAGTTTGGATGTAGCTGCTGCTTGGGGATGACTGAGTGGTGTGGGATGGACAAGGCCAGATGGGGCTGGCTGGCTCTGGGACCAAAGCCATTGCTCAGCATCTGATTTCAAGGGTGGCTGCCCAGCTGCCAGAGATGGGGCAAGAACTGAGGCCAGGCCACTCTGCTGCCTGGGGCTGGACATCAGATGTGTCAGAGCCCTAGGAGGGGCTGAGCCCCAGAATAACTTCCACTGAGGGGCCTGGCAGGATGCTGAAGCTGTTTGTGCTTCCCTTGCAGGTGGTGCTTTGCTGCAAAACGGGCAGATGACAGCAGAGATCCAGGAAGAAGTGGCATTGACCAACCTGGGCAGCAGCTCTGGGGCCAGCAAGCGCCACAGCGCTACCGACAAGATGCACTACCCACGTTCCAACCTGCACACAATCACAACCCTGGGTATGCTGACCCACCCTGCCCTTGAGCCCTCTCCAGCAGGAAACCTGTGGCTGAAATCCCAGCGTGTCCCAGCCAGGGAGCAGGATGTGCTGGGTACAGAGGGCCCTGCAGCCCCTGGGCTGCCAAGCACACCCGCTGTCCTAATGCACACTGCCTTCCTCTGTGCTTCTCCACACTTCCAGGCAGGGGGGAGTTTGGTGAAGTGTTCCTGGCCAAGGCCAAAGGTGCAGAAGATGGTGAGGGCGAAGTGCTGGTGCTGGTGAAGAGCCTGCAGACGAGGGATGAGCAGCTGCAGCTGGATTTCCGGCGGGAGGCAGAGATGTTTGGGAAGCTGAACCACGCCAATGTGGTGCGGCTGCTGGGGCTGTGCCGCGAGGCAGAGCCACACTACATGGTCCTGGAGTACGTGGATCTGGTAAGGACCCTGCCAGCACTAAAGCAGAGATGTGACAGCAGTGGGCATGGGGAAGTGTGACAACAGGCTGGCAGCACAGGGCAGTCAAGGTGTAGGGCAGCCAGGCTGAGCTTACTGCTGTTCCCAGCCTCTGCAGCAGTCTCAAGAAGAATGGGAGTCTCCTGCAAGACATGGAAGGGACTTGTCCTCTGCGTCCTCCTGATTTCTGGTTTATGTCCTGGACTCAGCTGTATAAGCTAAGTTGTGGGACTTCATGCTCCAGAATGGCTGTGAATGCTAAAGGCTATGAGAAGTGGGGAGCTGGTAGGAGAGAAATCAATTTGCGGCATTAAAATAGCTGGAGATTTCAGGCCTCCTTGCCCTAATCATAGCCAGTTGAGGCCCGGAAACAATATAGTGGCTTGCCCTACAAGGCATGGACCAGGAGGACAGGCCAGAACCATGGATCAGGAAATGAGGATCTGTGAGCTTGCCACATCCAGGTGCTGTAGGGACCAGGTAGACTTGTCAATATGTAGAGGTGCCGATTCTGAATTGCTGTCTGTCTCCCAGGGGGACCTGAAGCAGTTTCTGAGAATCTCCAAGAGCAAAGATGAGTCTCTGAAGCCACAGCCACTCACTACCAAACATAAGGTGACCAAGCAGCCTTGGAAGTGCTGTGGGGCTGGGGACCCTGAGGAGGGCAGCCAGTGCTGACAGCTCTCTGGGGTCAGGTGTCTCTCTGCACACAGGTGGCCCTGGGCATGGAGCACCTCTCCAATGGCAGGTTCGTGCACCGGGATTTGGCAGCCAGGAACTGCCTGGTTAGTGCCCAGCGGCAGGTCAAGGTCTCATCCCTGAGCCTCAGCAAGGACGTGTACAACAGGTCAGGGAGCCTGACAGGGGACTGGGAGGGGGTGAAATGGCACCAGTCTCATTGCCTGCCTGTCCTGCCCGCAGCGAGTACTACCATTTCCGCCAGGCCTGGATCCCACTGCGCTGGATGCCACCTGAGGCTGTGCTGGAAGATGAGTTCTCCACTAAGTCGGACGTGTGGTCCTTTGGGGTGCTCATGTGGGAGGTCTTCACGCATGGGGAGATGCCCTACACTCCACTGGCAGATGATGAGGTCCTAGCAGGTATGTGGAGTACCTTGTGCCGTCCCTGAAATTGTAGCCTACTTGCTTTTCATGGGGTAAACGGGGCCAGACAGGCTGTGTGATGGTTCTGGTCTGGTTGAGGAGGCTGTCTCAGCTGCTGCTCTCCCTGCCTCCTCCAGAAAAGATCATAGCCCTTCCCAATAGCCCTTTGAACTTCTCTTCCATGCTAGGTCTGCAGTCAGGAAAGACGAAGCTCCCACACCCCGAGGGCTGCCCCTCCCGCCTGGCCAAGCTGATGCAGCGCTGCTGGGCCCCCAGCCCGAAGGACCGACCCTCCTTCAGTGAGATTGCCACCACCCTTGGGGACAGCCCGGCCGACAGCAAAGCCTGAGCCCCCCAGCCCTTGCTGGTGAAGGATGTGGCGGGGAGGACAGGGGTCTGTACATGCCTGGGGAGACCCTGGCACTCCCACAGCCCCTTGCTGAGCCCGACCCCGATGTGCCAGCGAGCAGCTCAGCATCAGCAGCTGCTGGACTCAAAGCACAAGCCAGTGTACCCCAGCCCCACCCCCCTCCCCCAGTGGGTCCCAAAAGACAGCCCTTGCTGCCTCCTGCCCCCTGCCTGCTCAGCCCGGTGCCCTTAGGCTGCTGGTGTGGATGGAGTGCAGCTCCCCCTCCCAGGGCGAGAGCTTGGGCCTCCCTGCTCGCCACATCCACCTCTGCCGGCCTGGCCTGGCTCTCTCCGTCCGTCTGTGCTAGGCATGCCTGCCTTCCCCTTCCCCAGGGGACAGGCCAGCCAACAGGAGCACGAAGTGCCTGGCATATGAAGGAGCTCACTACCTTTCCCAGTTACCCTGTGCCTTTTTTTGTACTTATGACTCTGGGCAGAGCCCCCTGTCTCCCTCTTCCAGAGCTCTGTCTCCTCCCTACCATAGTATTTCTGTTACTGGAATGCAGCCTAGAGTGGGTTAGTTTGTTTGCTTGAGTGGAGGGTACTGCAGCCAAGAAGGGTTGGGTTTTGTTGGGTTTTTATGTGCTGCTCTCAATAAAGAAGGCGCTTTTTTTTTGTTGTTTTTTTGTCTTTGTAAAATACTGCTGTCAGATAACAGTTTTCCTCCGCATGGCTTCTGGGAAGGGTTTGGGGCTGGTTCCTCAGGCATCTGTCTGCTGTGTTTAACCCCTTTGCCCCCTTCTCAGGTGAATCTGAGTTGCTGTTCCCACCCTTGTGTGCCCTGAGGGAGCACTTTGCCTCAGCATTTGAGAGTCATGGATTGCTCTCAGAGAGGGACTTGTCTCAAGAGAAAATGTCCCTCTCAGACTCCAAGCAAACAACATGTTTTTTGGATGGATGGACATGTTGATTGGCTCCCCCACTTCAGGTACTGATTGGGTTTGTGCACCCACTTCTGTGGCCTGGGCAGCTTTGCAGCCCACACTGGGTTGTGGTTTTGTACAGCAGATTTCAGCTGCTGTTTTTTGCAGGATGCTGGCAGGGCCAGGCCTGGATGGGGATATTGGGATGGACTTGTCCCTTGGAGCCAGAGTGGGGCACTGGGTTTGGCCAAGATGCAGACCAGCAGTTTCACTTGGCTACACAGCCCATTGTTGGGGTATTATATAGACAGATCTGAGCTTCTCCAGGAGGACTGCTGGGGCTGAACAGGAGCCAGTGGGCATAAGCTGCACAAGGGACATTCAAGTTGGGTATTAGGGGAAATGCTTCTCCTCATGGGTAATAAAGGTCTGAGTCCCAGAGAAGCTGTGGCATCTCCATCATCATCATCAGAGATATTCAATCCTGGACCAGGTAAGTCCTGAACTACCCAGGGTAGTTGGCTCTGCTTTAATCAGGGACGGACCAGAAATGTCCAGGATCCTCTTCCTAGCTCTGCTACCCAAAGAGGTTATGGAGATGGTGGAGGGGGGAAGGTGTTCATTTCTTGGAATATCCTAGCTGGCTCTGAGCTCAGATTTGGTCCAGGCTTGGAAACTGGGAACAAGCAAGTTTGCTGGCAGTTGCTCTGCCACTTACTGAAGGTGTTTGTCCCTTTCCCAGCACTTGTATCTTGGAGCTGGGAGCTATGGACTCTCCCCAAGCCAAGGCCTCTTGGCAAGCTAAGCTGTGGCAGTGGCTGGGTGTTGGGCCCCTCTCTAGAGGGAGACAACCAGGTCTTGATCACTAGACCTGGTGTTCCTTGGCATAGGGGGCTTGGCAGGAGGTGACTGCCACCCTGACCCCTGGGTGCCTCCATGACCAGAGGGCCTGGCCACAGCCTGGGATTGGTGGCACTGTATACGCTGGGCAAACCTGTTAGGGGCAGAGGTATCAGGATGTGCCTTTCCTTCTCCCCTTGCAGCTCTCTGTCCCTCTTGTTGCTCCCCCCCAGTGTGACCCTTCTGAAGCGTGTGAGAGTTGTGGTACTGCTGCTTATGTGCCCTCCAACTTGTAAGTGACCTGCCTCGTGCATTTGCTGTTGTTTGATGTACTTTTGTTCCACTTGGCCCATCCATTCCATTCCTGTGGACTTTGCTGCACTCTCTGGGTTGGTTCCTGCAGCCAAGCAGCCTGTGATGGCCTAGCCAAGCAGAATCTCAGCGATGCCAAGGATTTGGGGAGTAACATCCTTGTTCTGCCAGCTCTGTGCATGCAGGCATCTCATGTAGTGAGAGGGTAGAGCATGGCTGCAGCAAGCTGGTTCTGTGAGCAGCATCAGCTCTGCTTCATCCCAGCACATCCTTTAAGGCTCCACTGCCTGTTTCCCATGCAGTCAAGACCTGGTGACTACAGGGAAGCACCCAAATGGAAAGTCACCAAAGCTAAGACAAACTCCAGACCCAAAGAGTAAAGAATGGCGGGGGTTGGGATTGTGTATTTTTGGGAGTGATGTCATGAAAAAGCTCTGTATCATTGGGGATGGGGCAGATGTTGGGCAAAGTAATCGGAAACAGCAAGCTGAGCAAATACAGTCCCAGCTAAACGTGGTGGAGGCAGAGCAGGGAATGAGAGCCCCTGCAGGATAAGAGCACTTGGGCAGCTGACAGAGGATGGATCCAATGGCCTAAGCCCTAAGTGAAGGAACGCCTCACAGAAGATGATGTGTGGGATCCAATGCCTGAAAGAACCACATAGTTCCATCAGAGCACAGGTTCACCTAGAGAGCCACCAGCTGTGGCCAAAATTGAACATTTTCAGAACAGTGTAGGAGAACAGCAAGCAGATGTATGTTAGTCCCAATGAACACCTCCCTAAAGACCTCCAAGCCAGGCATTCCAGCAGTCCCTAATGTATTCTCTTGCTCTAAAGTTACCCAAATTCCCCCTGCACCACAGCATTGTTTGAGCACCCCTGGTCCATGAGTGCACAGATCTGCTGTGCAGCTTGAGGAAGGGCTTTTTGCTTTGCTGTGATTTCCTCTGCTGTCCCGTGGCTCTTCTGCAGCTGTGTCAGGCACTTGCATGGAAACTAATGGGCCTCATTTGTCCTAAGCAGCCTCACCTGGGACTTCCCCACACTCCTGAGCTGCATTTAAGCTTAAGCCTGTGCTTTCATGTTTGTTTCAAGCAAGCTTGTGGGCGTTCCTGTTTAGGCTTTGCTTCTAGCCCTTGTCTTCTAGGCATATATTGTAGCCTTATTATCCAGTCATGATTTTAGCTCTATCTCACCACCAAGTGGATGCTGGAATTAGTCCATGGCTTGCTCCTGGCTTAGTCCATGGATGGCCCCTGATACCAACACCTGTCGCTGCTCTGCCCAGGTACTGTGGTTTTATCCCTGTCCATGAGGACATGGGGTCACCCCTCAGGGAGCAGCCCCTTTCCTGCACCTGTCTGTTGACTGAAAAATGCACATTAAGAAATGCCATACCTTTCTTGTATTTTATACGTGCAGCAGTATCTCTGTTCTAGTTGTTACTGCTCATAGAAGAGATTTGGCTGTTAAAAAAAAGAGCAGCTAACTGTATTCAGCAGATAGTCAGCTGGATTATCAATAGCAGGAATATCAGGAACAGGATGGAAACCATCACAACCCCAGCACTCAGCTTCAATATGGATGAAGAGCTGGATAAGGATGAAGAAGCTCTTGTTGCAATGGCCTAGAGGAGGATTGAAGAAGGGCCACGGAGGGCTGGGTGGAGCTCGGAGCAGGGTCTGTGCTCCAGTGGAACTGGCAGGCAGCTTGTCTGTAGGAAACTTCAGGGTTAATCAGGTAAGAAGCTTTTAAGGCATAGGTCAAGTGTTGTGCCCTAAGGCTGTGTAAGAACAGGGCTAGAAATGGGAATTTTATGATGCAGAAGTTGTAAATGAGAATAACCCTAAAGGCTAAAAAGCTGCTTTCAGTCTGGAGTGGCTGCTGGTTTGGTTAAGAGAGGATCTGCAGGTAACTTGTGTCCTGTGGGTGCTGATGGCCTGAGGACAGGGCTTGGCTCTCCAGCTGGGTCTGACTGCCTTGGTGAGAGATTGGCATCCCAGGAAGCTGGGGCAGGGTGGAGCTCTGGGCCCGTCTGGAGCACAAACAGGACAAACGTCCTGGAAACATCCCCAGGATAAAGATTGGGAAGGAAAGGTCTGCAGGGAAGGGATGAGCCAGCCCTCACCTCTTGCCTGTGTAGACACCCTTGGGAAGCCAAAGGCCTTGCAGCCAGAAGGACCAGGGGAGGGAAGGAGTGTGTAGCTGTCCCATGAGCAAGAGAAAACCAAATCCTGGTACCTGCAGTGAGTTGCACCCTGGCCCTGGCTATCAGATCCATGTCCATGGTTCCCAACCTCACTGGTGCCTACAGCCCTGCAGAGGGTCCTGCCCGACCCTTCCTCAGCCTGGCAGGGCATGGCGAGGCCTCTGTCTCACCTGTGCCAGGTGTGGTTTGTGCTCAGCTGGAAGGGAGGGTGGCCAGGGCATGTGATGGGAGGCATGTGAGCTCCAGCAGCCCTGCTGGGAGCTATAAATGGCATGTGTGCTCACTGGAGGAGCATGGCTGGCGGGAGGAGGGGGAGGCGGTGGTGGCAGCGAGGGGGGTGTTCGGGTTTGCAGTTACTCCCTTGCTTCCTAGGAGGTTGGCCCTGGGCTCTGGGGGACAGCTGCGAAGGCTGGGGCTGAGCGTCCTCTGAGCCATCAGGCAGATATGGAAAGGGCTTGTGCGAGCCGCAGAGCCCTCCGTGGGGTGTGCAGGAGACAAAACGGGTCTGGGGCGGGACTGCCGCTCCCAGAGGCGAGGTCTTGCCCTGGGCTGCAGCTCCTGTTTGTAGGACAGGGTGCGGGAGAGCCTTTTCCTTAAGTAAGGATTCTCTGTGTGTCCTCACAGCTTTGAACTCCGGGGCGGTGCTGTCCCTCCTGCACCTTTGCTGACCCACGTGCCTTGCACGCAGTCCTGTGGGGGCTGTCCTGGGTCACACCTGCACGGAGCCCTCGGATCTGCAGAGCCAGGGGCTGACCAGCCACTTTCCATCCGTGCATGGCCGTGGTACAGAACCACCTCTTGGGTTTGGAGGCAGCTGCGGCCCATCCTGTGAAGTGGGAGATGTTTTTTTTTCTGGGTAGCGCTTCAGCGCTGCCTTTTGGACACACCTGCTGAGTCCCGTGCCCTGAGCCCCCGTGTGGCCCCAGACCCTTTCGGGGCCTCTGCGGCCACCGGAGACAAATGGGTGGCCCCACGTCCCTCGCAGGCTGTGACAACAGCCGGGGTGCGGAGCAGCAGCTGCGGCATCGCCGGGAGCCGGGCGGGATCCGCGCAGCCCCTCCTGCCTGGATCCCGAGGCCGGCGCTCTTTGAGCCA
>JAHLSL010013021.1:522751-538153 GCA_025920805.1 Petroica traversi
AGCTGACCGGCGCCCTCGGGGCCCCGCGCTGCGAGTGCTTGGTGGCACAGCTGGACCGCCCTGCCCCACCGAGGGCCTGGCTGCTTCTGCCACGGAAGGGACCAACGCCACGTCTCGGCCGGTCCAGAGTGCAATCCGTGGTTCCTGGAGTGCAAAGACAGATTAAAAACTTGTGGGATTTTGGATGGTGCTGCCTGGTCTGCATCCCTGGTAGTGGGCATAGCATCTTCTGAACAATTGGGTAGTGCTGCATCCCAGCTCAGCTGGGCATCATGCATCCTGGGAAGGTGGGATTGCTGTAGAGTACTGCTGGGCACATCCTGGATGTATGGGAACAAGGGATGTAAAATGAGGCCATCCTGTCTGTAGAAGCTTGTGTGAGTCCACTGAGTGTGCAGTGATGGTATATGAAGAGTGTATGTCCTAGTCCACAGGTGCTCTTCTACTGGGGCATGGTGGCCTCACAGCAAGGCTGCTTAGGTGCAGCTGTGCTCAGATTTCTGGAGCCTGAGAGGGAAATCTGGGTTGGAGCCTGGATGGGGTGATGGTGAGGGGAATGAGATAAGAGAGACATGTGCCAAGTAACATCACCAAGAGGTGAGGTGAGGGAGGCATCCAGACATGTCTGGAGAAGCCAGTGGGATTTCCAGAATGGAGACAATCCCGTGCGCCATGTTCTCAAACTGCTGTATTGAGGGGACTACTCTACCCACGGCCTCTTGGCAGGCACATCCCCTAAGGATGTGCTAAAGGGCATGGGAACATGGCATGGGGCAGTTGAACCCGTAGGGAGCCAGTCTTGGGTTGGTTTTAGAGGCCACAGCTCCTCTGGGGTGAAGAGAAGGAAAACCATTCTGGGAACATGAAGACATGCAGGAACTCTTGTCCTGCACCGTTTGTTGTCCCTGCCACCTGTGACTCCCTGTTCTTCCCTTGTCCTGCTGGCAGGCCTATGAGCTCTCCACACTGACTGGCACCCAGGTCCTGCTGCTGGTGGCCAGCGAGACGGGCCATGTGTACACGTTTGCCACGCGGAAGCTGCAGCCCATGATCACCAGCGAGACAGGGAAGGCGTTGATCCAAACATGCCTCAATTCCCCAGACTCGCCCCCACGCTCTGACCCTACCACTGACCAGCGCATGAGTGCCACTGGTTTTGAGGAGACGGACCTCACCTACCAGGTGTCCGAGTCGGACAGCAGCGGGGAGACCAAGGTAACGTTCCTGGGCACCCAGGGAGGTGTGGGCTGGGCTGGGCTGGGAGCCCTGATCATCCCCAGCCCTCTTTAAATAGCAGCATGGAGAGCTGAGGATGAGACCCCTTTTGCTGCGACTGTAGCGAGCTTGTGTCGTGTCATCTCGGGGCTGGCTGGCTGCTTGGCTGATAGTAGCAGTGATTGAAAGAGGGAGGGAAGTGGGTGACAGGTATCCTGGTCCTGGCCCTTGCAGCGTGGCTCCCCACTGGCCCAGCCCACCCCCCTGGCCAGCTTTCAGCAGTGTTATCTCTCCCCAGGCGTCTCCATGCTCTCACACTCATTGATAAAAATTTGATTCTGCCTCCATGGCCTTATAAGGCCTGGTTTCCCTCGCCAGAGTCCCTGGCAGGGCCCCTCACATTCCTTATAAGCTGCAGCTGTCTCTTGCTTTGGTGCTGTTTTGGAAGGGGGCAGGGAGGACATGGGGAATGGAAACATTTGGCTGGACAGACCATTTCTGCTCCCTGCCTGTTGTCCCTGCAGACACTGGCCCTCGCCTGCCCATGTTACATGTGGCCTTTTGTGGGTGCAGAGTTGGGCAGAGTCAGCTTTTCTGCTAGAAGTGTCCCGTCTTGTCCCTGCAATCTCTGATGCTGTTCCTCAGAGCTGTGTCCCTTATCCCTGTGTTCCTTTGCAGGGTGCTCAGATCCACAGGTGCTTGGAGATGGGAGGCAGGGAAGTCTGCAGTGCAAGGCTGGGATGCCATGCTGGATTTGGGGCTCTGCCACAGCTTCCCAGGCTTGTGTGCAGTTCTGCTGGGTGCTGGGAGTTAGAACAGCCCTGCTGTACCTGTGCTTGTGTCGTGGGTGCAAAAGTGTTCTTCCATTGGCCTTGTCATAGGAGTTCTCCAGCTGTCCATGCTCAAGCCACAACAATGTCCTTGCCATGCAGCAGCCAGTAGAAAGCAGAAAGAGCCTGGAGATCTCTGTGCTGTAATTGTAAAGTCAGTGAGTGCAGCCATGAGATGTGCCCAGCATGTCTGGGGCTGCAGGGGTATTCAGCTGCCTGTTTTTATGCTGTGACAGCACAACAGCTCTGTGCTGCTGGGTACCCCCTGTTCCTCAATGTCCACTTCATCCCATGTGTGCAGTGCTGCGCTATGCAAAAGCTTATTGCTGCTGAGCCCTGAGAAACATCAGCCCCAGAGATCCCTGCAGGCAGAGAAGATGTGGTGGGCCAAAGTGTGGCTGGTGTCTGTGAGAATGGTTCCTGCTGATGGGATCCCAGCAGCAGTCCTGGCTGTCCCAGTCCAGCATGTCTTCCGTGGGTGCCTCTGGTTGCTAGTGTGAGCTGTGCCAGCCCTATCCAGTAGGCAAAGAAGCTTTCTAACAGCAGCAATCTCACTTGTGTGGCCTGTTTTTGTAAGGACTTGTGCCTCCTGGGCTTCTCCTGGATAAAAAGGCAAGTCCTGTGGGCATTTCGTAATGAGACAAATTACCTGTCCCTGGCATGAGACTTGTCCACATCATATCCCTTTGTACTCTTCCTGGAAGTACTGCTAGTCGGCCTCAAGGGAACTGTGCCCTTGGGGTGCAGTTACTGTGCAGAGACTTTCTTAACACAACTTCTCTTTTCTCGTGTCTGATGCAACCCTGAAAGCTCCATCCCAGTATTAATGCTTAGCGTGGGGTGCTTTGTGGCCACAGCCAGCATTTGATGTGAGGCTGGAGGAGCCCTATGGCCCTATCTTCTGCTTGACATTCTATCTAAATCCCTCCCTGGCCAGCTGAGAGTTCCTGTCCTGGCAAGCCCTGGGGCTGGGGACAGGGGCTGTCCTGTTGTAACTTCTGCAGGCCTGGAAGCCTGGTTGGTGCTTGGGCAGAGACCAGCTCAATTCACATAGACCAAGAAGTCTTCAGAGGGTGAAAGGAAGCTGTGGATGGGCCATGTTGGGTGGCTGGTGCTTGCTGAGAGGTGAGTGGTGCACAAGGCTGGGTTAGAGGTGCCTCACTGTCAGGTCCAGCCACATGGGATGCTCCAAAAGACTCCCTGGCCTTTCGTGTATGAACTCTGCTTCCCAGATCTCTGTATGGACAAAACCTGCTTTTGTTTGGTGCTGCAGTGGAGTGGGAAGACAATGCAGCCAGGCTGTCACCTGCAGTCAGCAGCCTGCTGGTTATTCCTCTGTGCTACACCAGCAGCAGCTCTGAAATCCTCCTGCTGTGCCAGACCCAAACTCCCTGCTGTGGTGCTGGGGTTGGGACATGCTGTACTTTGGAGACAGAAGCTGTATCCTCATGATGATACCTCTCTCATCTTCTGGAGGCCCCAAAGCACACTGCCTGTGTGCAGTCCCAGGGTGTGCTTGTGTGGGAAAGGGTATTTTGGAGAGAGTTCAGGGGCTTTAGATTGGGGTGAGTGCATGGGAGT
The DNA here is from genome assembly GCA_025920805.1 of Petroica traversi. Lineage (NCBI taxonomy): Eukaryota > Metazoa > Chordata > Aves > Passeriformes > Petroicidae > Petroica > Petroica traversi. Next base: position 526,378 of record JAHLSL010013021.1, read on the forward strand.
AGCCGTGATCTGATCATCTCTCTGGAATGAGAAAATGTGGGACTTTTCTGCCACATCTAGAATGCAGGCCAGGTGTTGGTAACCAGATTGGGATTTCCCATGTACCTCCAAGGCCTGTTGTCCTTCTACACCTGTCTAATAATTCTGTTTAGGAGGTCTGCGCCATGCTGAGCAGCATCGCCTCAGGCAGTCCCTAAAAGCTGTGGAGTGGGATCATTTCTTTCCTCAAGACCCTACTGAGGTCCAGATGGGCATCAGCTGGCCTGGTCTGTGCACTGTGACCCACTCATGCTGCAAAGCAGTGGTGTGGGTCTGGGCAGACACCTGCTGCTGTGCTGTACTTCTGCTGTGTGCTGCTTCCACAGACACTGAGGTTTGCACTGAGCTGGGGTGGAGGTACAGCTGGATCAGGAAAGGAAGGGCTTTCAGGGCTGCTGCTGCCTCAGGGTTTGTCCATAGCCCCTTGGGTAATGTCTGTTGAAGTGACCCATGACTTGCCTCATGCATGTGGGCTGGGCTTTGCAGGGTGCTGGGAAGAGCCAAGGTGCCCAGGGGATCGCTGAGGCATCCCTGACAGTGTTGAGGAGATGACAATGGATGTCCAATCCCAGAGTCTCTCCCAGCTCTTTCTGGAGCTGTTGCTGCAGCCCAAAAGAAGCACAATAAAGATGGGAGGAATCCGAGTCTCACCTGTGTCAAAATAGGGAGGCCAGAATGGGATATGCACAGTTCAAGTTCGTTGTCACAGCATCTCTACCAAGCACCTTTGCTTTGTACTGAGATTTGCCTTTGTGCTTCTAGGACCCCTGAGAATCTCCCTGAGTAGAGTGCTGTGAACTTTCTGGGATGCCTCCTCCTGGCCTGGGAGTATGGCTGGGTACTTAGCCCTGGCTGGCTGGGGGCTGTATCTTATGGGTACACTGCTTTAGGGCTATAGCTGGGGTGAGGAAGCCTGGCTTTTCCAACTGGAAATAGCACCTGCCCTGCCCAACTCTGCTCTGGCTCCCTAGTGGGCTGGGGAGAGCTCTGCCCTGTCACCCATGTGGGGAGGGCACCCAGAGCCTCCCATGTCCCATGTGGGATGGCAGGAGTTTGTGGTTGAGCTAATGGAAAGTGCCTCTGCTGGGCTTTGCTCTGTTATCACGTGCCTCTGCTAATTTGGACTTCAGGGACTGCGGTGCCAAGGGAGAGGGGTGTTGGTCTCCTCCCTCCCCGGGCCCTGGGGCACGACTGAGTGCCTGGGATTGGATCCCCCTGTCCAAAATGGGCTGCCTTCCCTTTTTTAGCTGTTCGTTGAGCTGTGAATTCCTTGCTCCTGGCAGCTTGACAAGCTGGGAACAAGGCTTAGCACGTGGTAGAGCTGGGCCCACCAGCTGCAGTGGGAGGGGTGGGAGTGTGGCAGCCTTAACTCTTCCCAGGCGTGCTGGCAGCTGTGTCAGGGCATGGGGACAACAGGTTGCCTGTGCTCTCTGACAGGGGCTCCTGTGACACAGGGCATTCTCAGCGTGCTCTTGGCCAGATGAGCAGGGCAGGAGAGGAGAGGAGTCATGGGCACCCTGGGTATTCCAAAGGGGATTTTGGGGATGGAGGCACATTAGGTGAAGCGTGACTGCCAGAGGCAGCAGGAATCATGCTGGGCTTGGTTGGTTCGTGCAGATCCAAGGCACATCCAGCCACATGCTTTGCGACTGTGGAAATCAGTGTTATTGCAGCCTGGCACACGCATTCCTCCCTTGTTCCCAGGCTGGGATGCCAGTCTCTCAGGCCAGTGTTGGCCCAGTTCAGAGCCCTTTTCCTTGTGCTTAGCTCCTCTGGCAATGCTGTCCTTGGGCAGGAAGGGAGTTCTGACACTCCTTTCAGGACCCTGTTGGCAGTAGTGAACACGTGGAGTCCTTTGGAAGCATTTGCCTCATGCCCTTCTCCTGCCAGCTTCCTAAAGTGTAAAAAGGTAAAAAGGATTGGTAAAAAGGTGCTTCCTAAAGTCAACTTCTCCTGGCCTCTGCTCCAGGAGATGTGTGGAGGTATGCCCTAGGGCCTTTCAAAGCTGCTGTCAGGGCTGGGTTTGGGCCACCCTGGTGTCCAGTTTGCCTTTAGTCACCTCTCCCCTGTCACTTCCAGCTGCCTTTAAGAGCCAGTTCTCAGCTCATTCTTGGTCGTGCGTTTCCTGCCTTAAGGGAAGTGGTGTGTGTTCCTGACAGGAGACTCTGTGCCTTTATGTTTCTCCCTGCAAGGGCTGCTTTTGCCTCGTGTGTGTCAAAAAAAGGCTATTCTCTTCTTAGACATTTTGGGGACTCCTGGGGAGAGGAATGGTTGCTTGGTCCCCTGGTGTGTTGTAGGGAAGGCTCTCAGGGGACCTCTGTGGCCCTGGGCCTGTATCCAAAGTTTTCGCAGAGCTCTCTCCAGCTCTCCTCATGTTTGTACAAGCAACTCTTCTCTGCTCCCCTGGCTCTGCTCCATGTGCTGGCAGCAGGCTGCAGGGGGTATGGTTTGGCAGGGGGATGCAACCTACAGAGCCTGGCTTGGTCTCATGGGCAGATGCCTCATGGGCTGGTCCGAGCTGTCACAACCTCTCCTTTTGCAGGACGCCCTGAAACCCGCGTTCACCGTCACCAACCTGCCGGGAACAACGTCCATCCAGACAGCCCCAACCACCTCGACCTCCATGCAGGTCAGCAGTGGCCCGTCATTCCCCATCACTAATTACCTGGCGCCAGTGTCTGCCAGCATCAGCCCCAATGCCGTCACCAGTGCCAACGGGACAGTGCTGAAGACTACTGGAGCCAGTGCAGTGACGTCGGGGGGTCTCATGCCGATTCCCACTGGCTTCACCCTCATGTCAGGTCAGTGCCTTTAGGGACTGAGGACAGCACCCATCCATCTCTGCGCCCTGAGTGCCTTGCTGTTCTCTCCAGGGGAGAGATCTAGTGACAGAAGGAAGCTGAGTGGTTGCTGCTGTAAGGTGAGCTTGGCTGTGATTCCGTGCTCAAACCCAGCCAGGCCAGTGGTTGGAGAAGGGTCATGTAGTGGCTGTTCCTTTAGAGTGCTACCAGGTGTCCCTGCTGCTGGGAGGTGGCAGGGAGCTGAGCTGGGACCTCAGGGCAGCACCACGAAGCCTGGAGGGAGTGAAAAGAGCTGGTGGTGACAAAGCCTTTCTTTCTCGCTCCTTTTGGCAGGTGCTTCCCTTTCTCCAGGGACCCCTACCATTTCTCTCACTCAGTTACAGCCGCACTCCCTGGCTCTTCCCAGCCAGCAGGGCCAGGTGGTCACAGGTACAGCTGGACAGCTGCAGCAGGCACAGCAGACAGTCTTGCACTTCCCTGCCAGAGCTGGAGGGCAGATTGTGTTGCTGACAGGTCAGCACTCACTTCTCCTCCTCTTGCTAGAGGTGGGGGGATGGAGGTGTCTGTGGTGGTCCTGGGCCTGTCCACAGAGCTGACCCCTGACTGTGGGAGCGCAGAGGAGGCAGAGCACAGGGAACCCTGGCTGAGGCTGCCAGAGAGAGATGGGAAGACAGAGCAGAAAATGCTTCATATAGGCAGGAGCAGCATCCTGGGGGATGCAGACCAAGAAAAGCGGCGGATTTTCAGTCTCATGCCCCAGGGCTTGGCTTGTGGCTAACAAATGCAGAGGAGTCAAGTCCCTAGTGCATCTGAGCTGTGCTGTTAGAACTGGTGGAAGAATAGCACAGGGGCTCCAGTGCCTAGTGGTTGTTTATTGAGTACTGGCATTTGGCTCTGAGCAGCTGCCCTTGCTTCTGTGTGTGTATCTGCAGTCAGCCACTGAACCACAGTGCAGAGGGCAGGTTAGGGGAGACTCAGAGTAGAGGAATGGTGCTGCTGTACTGCCTTGTGTGCATTGTCCTGTGAAGTAATTTCTTTTTCTGAGTTAAGGCTCTCCAGCTGTTTGTTCTAGGGCTGGTTATGTTCCTGGATGGAGTTTCAGAGTAGGGCTAGGCTCTCCTTTGTGGTGGCATCCATCATGTGAGGACCAGCTCTGAGTGACACAGTATTTCTCATACCCTGCCTGTTTGTGCCCTAGTCCAGGTCTGATAACTTCTGTGCTTTCTTGGAACTCTTAAGGCTGCTGGGGACCTGGGCAGACAACAGGCTCCCATTCAAAGAGACTGGATTTCCTTTTGTGATCTGGAGGAGCTAGGAGAATAACTGATGTCTGATGTGTGATGTGTGGGGAAATGGCCAGTCTGAGCAAGGTGGCCAGTGAATCTTGCTCTCTGGCATCCCTTGCTCTTCCCTCTGGAGGCAGGACCTCAGCCTTACGAGGGCTTTCTGTGCTGAGCTGTTTCTGGATCTGAAGCATTTTGCAGGGAGTGCTCTGGGACAGAAGCTGTATGGCTTGCAGCTCTTGGATGCACATGTTGAGACCTAATCCCTGTGTAGGGCACTGTAATGTCCTTAAGGTCACAAGCTATGTGAGAGCTGCACTCTTGAGTGTCCTGTGGAAGATGGAGCTGGACTCCAGGGTGTGGAGGCAGCAGAGCCCAGCTGGTGTGGGCATTTGGGGTGATCCTTGCAGAGCTGGCTTCTCGCTGGAGAGGAAAGGCTGGGCTCTCTCCTCCCAAAATCTCTTCAGTGTCTTGGTGGATCCAGGAATGGCAAGGAGGGTCCCAGATGTTCCTGAACGATGGCTGGGAGTTGGGCAAAAGCTGTCGTGGCCTTTTCTTCACTCTTGGAGCTTTGTAGGCCTGTTAACGCCTTTCTTGGCTCGTGTGCCAGGAAAGAGCAGGTTTTGGTCTCTGGTTTCTGCCACTCACTGTTTTGTGCAGCCTTCCCCAGTGCAGCACAGAGTGGTGCTGTGGAGCTGTGTGCAGCCAGAGAAGGATTGGGGGGCTTTCACATGGCTCAGGGTGCCTGTATCCCTGTGGAGCCACAGGCTCATGGGCTCCTCTCTCTCCCCAGGTGGCACCATGGCTCAGCAGGTTCCAGTCCAGGCAATCCAGGTGCACCAGGCACCGCAGCAAACGTCTCCCTCTAGTGACAGCAGCACTGACCTTACCCAGACCTCTTCCAGCGGAACAGGTATTGGTAACCACCTTCTGCCTGCCTTCCTAACCACTGCTGACAGCAACCCACACCAGCAGGCCCCATGCCTGCTCCCTGGCCAGTTTCCTTCTTCAGGCCAACTCCATCCAGGCCTTTCTGACAGGCATACTGATTCCTGTTGCCAGATCCTTCGCGCTGTATCCTGTGCGGGGGCATAGGGCAAATTACAAGGGATTTCAGAGCCGCTCCAGATACATTGTTTGCTCTCACTTGCAGTATGGGGCTGGAAACAGATTGCTCAGTTCTCAGGGGGTTTCTTCGTGAGCCAGCATTGCCTCTAGCACAAGGCATTGGTTCACATCTGCTTGAGACTTTTTCTGTCTACGCAGAAGATATCTCTGTCAGCAAAATCTGAGTTCAGGTGCCTGGATGTAGGCTGAATCTAGTTCAACAGTTCTATTAAAGCTTCATCAGGGAATTGAGATAAAAGTTGAATTTAGTCCTGTGATGTTTGGCTTTTCCTGCCCCTTCATACTCACCAAAAGGAGAGGTTTGAGCTCTCCTGCTTGATCTCTTGCCTTTGCCCACGAGCTTGGGGACAAAGATGGATATCTCCATGCACCATGCTTCAGCATGGCTGGGGTGGGGGCGCCTAGCAGGCAGGTGATGTGGCAGGCTCCTTTCATGTGCTCACGTGTGGCCTGTCCTGCTGGCAGTGACCCTCCCAGCGACCATCATGACGTCGTCTGTGCCAACCACCGTGGGCGGCCACATGATGTACCCCAGCCCGCACGCGGTGATGTACGCGCCCACCTCTGGCCTTGCCGATGGCGGGCTCGCGGTGCTCAACGCTTTCCCACAGGCGCCCTCAGCCATGCAAGTGTCCCACGGCCAGGTCCAGGATCAGGGTAAGGCTGCTGTCCAGGTCAGTGCTCCCTGAGAGTGCACTGGCACCCTGTTTTTTTTCTCGTCCCACGTGTGTTTAGGTTGTGTGTCAATAGCAAAGGGTTTTCTCCGCAGCAGCCCTGGTGGCTGCACAAAGGCCTGGCAAGGGTGATGCTCACTGTGTATTTTTAGGTCTTGTCATCCTCTTGTGCAAAGGATTGCATGAGCTGTTGATGGGTAAAAAGGGTGAGAGTTTCTGGGATGGGCAGGCAGCAGAGGGAGGCAGGAGGCTCTGGAGAGGATGCGTGCTTGCATGAGGGGGCAAATTAGCATGAAGCCACACAGGCAAGACTTGAATTGAGGCCTTATGCCTGCTTCTCCCAGCATCTGAAAAGTAGTGCATTTGGCTTTCTTCTGGAATGTCTCTATGGTGCAAATAGGCACCTTTGTCCTTGAGTAGCTCCACAGAGCTCAGAGAAAGGATCCATGGGGTAGCACTGCTTAAGGAACAGTGTCATTTATGCTTCTCTCTGTGGCAGGTGGCGTCCCCCAGGTGTTCCTGACAGCCCCATCAGGCACGGTTCAGATCCCGGTCTCAGCTGTCCAGCTTCACCAGGTAGGCACAGAGTAGTACTTGCAGGTGTTCAGGGGTTATTCTTGCTCTTCTCCTGCCTGCACGTCCTTTGTGTGTCTGGCTGGGTAGGATCAGTTCTCAGGTCTGGGAAAGCAGTCTCTGCTACCCACCCTTGGGTGCGGGAGTCTTGTCTTGGACAGGTGCCTGGGAAGGGCAGTGCCCCCCTGGCTGCTGGCACACATGGCCTCAGGGTGTGCTGTCCCCCAGTGGTTCCTCCTCCCTTCTCTCTCTAGATGGCTGTCATCGGGCAGCAGAGCAGCAGTGGCAGCAGCCTGACGGAGCTGCAGGTGGTCAACTTGGACACCTCACACAGCGCCAAGAGTGACTGAGAGGCCTCTGCTGCCGGCCTTCTGTTTCTGGCTTGTCATGCCAGTGTCGGGGCTGGCAGCAACTCCTTCTCGTACAGACTGCACCAGTTATTTATTGTTGCCTTTTCACGTTTCCTTCATCCACACATGCACACACACACACGCACTCACCCACCCCCACACACACAGGCATGCGCGTGGGGCTGCAGGACCCACCAGGGTGGAGCCGTGCTGGGGCCATGCAGGGCTTGGGGCATTTGGATGCTGCAATAGCTGTGCTTGTCTCACGCCAGCCAAAGAAACTTGTCTCTTGAGGGGAGGATTGCTCTGCACTGTAAATAAATACTGCAGGCCATTCCCAACTGGAGGCTCTGGCTCCTTCTGGGTGCTCTGAGTCACCTTGCCCACGAGTGTTTACTCTGCTTGGGGCTCAGCTTAGACCCAGAGCCATCGTGCAGGTGCAGCTTAGAGCAGAGTGGGTTCTGGCTGTGCTGCTGGCCTCAGCAATGTGCCTTTGTGGGGGTGACAGGTCCTGGCCGCAGCAACTCACCCTGGGCTCCGGACAGGAGAGAGGGCCAGCTTGCATGTGCATCTCTGGGCCTGCACGCCCTCTCCCCGGAGGGCAGGGCACAGCTGGTGGCACGTGGCCCTGTCCTCCTTGTATGCACTACAGTGAGCCCTCTGCCCTCAGTGCCTCCTCGCTGGGCTGCCTGGCAGATTTTCAGCCTGACTGGCCCTGCCCCGGCGGCTGCCCTTGCACAGATGAGGTGGTCAGGAGATGCCCAGGAACACGAAGATGCCCCGGAGAGCTCCTCAGGGGCCCTATGCTCTGCTCAGCCCTCGCACTGCTTCTGGACTCCATACACCCAGGGGAACGTGGCTGGGTCTTTCCTACATCCCCCTGCAGCTCCAGCCAGCGCTTTCTAAATTTCTGTGTCTGATGCAAGGTGGAGAAACAACTCAAATGTCAAAGGGAAGAGCCCATGGGGCACTGAGCTGCTGGGCAAGTGGCAGGCTTTTCCTCTGAGCACCAGGGTGACCTGCAGTCCATCCTGGGCTGTGGGGATTGTGATGCCTGTAGAGGCTCAGCAAGGCTGGGGGAGAAGGGCTGGGGCATGCTTGGTCCTGCATGGGAGTTGCTGTGAATGGCTCTGCTACCTAGCCCTGTCCCTGGAGGGAGAGTGAGCAAGTGAGAGAAGCTGCTGAATCCTTAGGGGGAAGAAGCAGCTACTGTAACTTTTTTGTTTTTTTAAGTTAAAGACAAAAGACGCCTTGGAGAAAAAAAAAAAAGAAAAAAAAAAGAAAATTACTTTATTTTTCTAAGTGTTAAACTCAGTATTTATGTAATTCTTTAAGGAATAAAAGTTTGGCTCCTGTACAGTTTTAATGGGGTTTGTACCAGGGGGATGGGAGAGGGGTGGGTGGGCGGGCATGGAGGCAGGAAAGGGGCCTTGCTTTTGAGTTTGTATTGTAACCTTGGACATGTTCCCTCAGCATTAGCGTTTAAGCTGCACTCTCCATCCACCAGCATGTGCCAGGGATCAAGCTGAACCGAGTGGGATGCTTGTTTCCTACTTATCTGTAACAAGGACTTCATACCCATAATTTTGGGCTTAATGGGCAGAAGGCAAGTGAAGCAGTGGCTGGTCTCTGGAAGTGGGAAACCCAGTCCACAGAAGCAGGGAGTCTGCAGTGTGCCCTGGAGCCAGAGGCGGGCTGGGTTTTCTGATGACCACCCTGTTCACTTCTGGTGCAGAACAATGCTTCCTGTGACTGCCTAAGGGATATGGGCATCCCCACTCCTGGTGGTGAGTGACCAGTAGTGGCTAATCCTGCTCTCCCTGCTTGCTGTGCAGGCAGCATCTCCTGAACTCCTGGCTGACGATCTGGGCTGTAGCTCCCCCTCTACAGCTGTTCTGCAGCGCACAGATTTGGACAGATCCCCTCCAAGCACCCTGTGCAGAGAATTCCCAGAAGGGTCTTTCAGCCCTTGATCTGTTGGCAGCCTGAGAAAGGCTTGTAGGGAGTGGAGTGGCCCATCTGGTGAGGGTGACATTGCATACTGCCTCCCCTTAGAATTCTTGCTCCAAGGGTTATGCAAACCCTGCAGCTTGGAGCCTGTGGGAGTGCTGAGCCATGTCCTGCAGCTTGGTGTAGAAAAATTGCTCAGTGATGCTTCCAAAACCATGTAGGTACCTAGGAGTTCATCCAGGGAGGAGCATGGGGTCAGAGTTTGCATTGTCCTTTGCCCCAGTACATCACTGTGGCCTGGCTTTGCTCTGCTTTGCTTCTGCTGGCACTATGGAGCAGAGCTGTTGGGCCAGAAGGGCGGGAGAGCCCGTGCTGCTACAGGGTGTCTGACTGCATCCCCTCCCTGGCTCCCCAAAGGCAACTGCTGGTTAAACGCTAATGGTGTATTTTATTTAAGTGCAGACTTGTAAGAACACTTGTGTATCAGGGATGAAATGGCATTTATTGTGTGGTGACATTTTTAGTTCATTTTACTGGTTTGAGGGGTGTGTGTGCGCGCGCGCGTGTGTGTGTACGCATAAGTGTGTGTGGGATTATTTTTTTTTTCCCTCCAGTTTCCAGGGTTGTGTTTCTGGAAGGATGTGGAAGTAATCACAGTACTATGTACAGAGCTTTCTTTTGTATTAAAAAAAAATTTACTCTTTCAATAAATGTTATCATTTTGTGCACAGATTTGGGATCTTGACCATGTTTTGCGGGAGGAGATGACCACACCTTAGGGCCAACAAGTGGGATTAGGGGGCAGATTCCTGCACCTCTTGTGTTCTGAGGAGGGTGGGGAGTTATCTGAGCATGAGGTGGCAAAGAGGGGCTCTTGGCAAAAGTCTCCAGCCCTACTGCCTCCTGCACAAGTTGTTCCTGACCACCTGGACTTATCCTCTGGAGTTCCAGCTAATGCATGGGCCAGAGAGGGCAGGTAGGGCTCTGACAGCAGGGCTGGGAGGGTTGTGTGTCCTGAAAGCTCTGGAACGATGTCTCTGATGAGCAGAGCATGGTGTCAGTCAGGAGAACTAAAATGGGGAATGGGGAGGAACAGGGAATTTTGAAAAGTAATTTTTCCAATTCATGGGTGTTAATAGGGAGGAGCATGGAGACTGTAAAGCTCCTCTGAGAAGATACAGCAATATTCAAAATCCAAACTGGAGAGACATTACTTGTAATCACGCAGATCTGGCCTAGAAGCCAGATCAAGGACACATGGAGGCTCAGTAAACTGTCCAAAGGTGTGAATAAAACCAAAGGGAGAGGAGCTCATTGCAATCATCAGGGCTGCTGAGGCCAGAGTATGCCAGCTAAAAATGCAACTGCTGGCCATTCCATTGCATCAGGTCCCGAAGCAGATGCCAGTAGACTTTGGGGAAAGCTTAGTACTGATGAAAGTGTGCAGTTTGGAGAAAATACCTCAGGAGGGGAGAGCATTGTATAGAAAGTGCTTAGGAGCAAAACACAGCTGAAATGGCCCTTTCCCCATTAGGAGGTGAGGTGCTTCATTTTTACACCGCAGCCCAATGCCTACACAGGAGTGGCTTGTGGTTCAGCACCACAAAACCCCTTTCAGCACAAGCAATCCCACATCACTTGAGGACAGGGGCCTGAGTGTCACTTATGTACCGTGGAGCAAGATACCACAGACACGATCTTTATTTTTAGGATAAATGACCTGCTAAGCACGGTGTGAGACCATCAAAGCCATGAGCAGGAGGTGTGAATACCACAGGAAACCTCTCCTTGTCACAAACAAGATGTCTTGGTAGTGAATGGGGAAGGAAAATGACACATTAATTGAGAACAGAGATTTCAAGAGCATCCATGGGATTCTGGAAAGAGTATCAACAGAGATGACACGTATTAACAGAGAAATCAAGTGTGGCTTGGAAACACAAACATTTACAGTCCTCCATCGGTGCCACAGGTTTAGAGGATGGTCTCCACAAACTGATGCAGCACAGCACTGTTTTATCCAGCCTATAATTAATCGCAATTATACTGTTTGGATTAATTGCTGATTGCTATTGTAAAACATGAAAATTGTCTAATCCATTGCATTAGTACTGAGAGTAGAAATTAGGTTGGGCACATACATTTAGTTGCTCCAGGATCAAATAAGAAAGCAAAGTCTCATCCAGTTAGCTGATTATTTTAATGTTTGTTTATGATTTAAAACGAACGTTATCAGACTGATAGAAACCTGCACCTCAAGGAAGGGAATTATGGGCAAAGGATAAGAATTTAGATTTTATGGTATGGGTATTTCAGATCAGTGTGACACCAAAGCTGGAAAGAAGCTGGAAATAGGCCAAAGTTGTGTGCAGCTGGCTTCAACTGGCTCTCCCCACAATACTGAGAACAGGGCAGTCTCAGAGCCCCAAACCTGCCAGTAGCCAGCACAGCTGTCACTGAAGCCAACAGGGTGGATGGAGGGTGGGTGCAGGGCAGGGACCACCCCAGGGCCACAGGCCTAGCATTGCTGCACTATAATTCTTGATTAATTGTGCGATTGCAGTAATAATATTAGTGCTGACATGACATGCTGTCAGCCTTCCTGCCACCCATCCTGCTACAGCCCTTGACAAAGACATTTAATCTCCAGAGAAATGGTACCAACACACAGTGCAACATCACCACCTTACCAAAAAGCAGCTCGCTCTAGCAGATGTATTCTTCAGCTTGTAACTTCCATTTGTTCTCATTTCTAACATTAGCCAGGGGAATCAGCAGATACTCCAATCTCTTGCATTTTTCCTGTGCTCACCACCCTTCCTGGTGTGCAGCTGGTGTGGGGGAATGGCAGCTTTGTGACCCATGGCCACAGACCTGTGTTTCAGCTCAGGCCTGAAACCCCTTTGGGAGCCACGAGCACTCCTGAGGGCAGCCAGCAGTGCCCTGGGGGACATTCCCAGTGGGATCCTGGGCTGCAT
>JAHLSL010013021.1:558153-570814 GCA_025920805.1 Petroica traversi
GGAGGGGAGGCCTCACGTCTTGGAATACGTCTCTGCTGAATCCACAACACCTCTTGGTGGCCAAGCACAGATGACTTTCCAGTGCAGGCCAGCCCAGGCATCTCCGGAGGGGGACAGCAGAGACAGCCAGCATTGGTAGGGGTGCATGTCACCAGGTGTGGAGGGGAGTGCCATCTCCACCCTGTGTGAACATGACACATTTCTCCATGTCAGGCTGGATGCTGGCACAGACAGGGCAGAAGAATATCTCATGGCAATGCTGCAGGTGCCAATGGGACACACTCTCAGTCCAGAGGAGGCAAAGCTGCTCATGAACCAGACAGTGCAGCAGGTCCAGGATACTCTGAGCATACCGGACGATGTTGCTCGGCACCTCCTCATGCACTGCAGGTGGAATGTGGATTTCCTGATCCAGTGCTATGTGGAGAACCGTGAGGCCCTGCTCATCTCCTCAGGGCTGCAAGTGCAGGATGTCCAGCCTCCCCCAAGCCCTGGAACCCACTGCCCAGTCTGTGTGAACCAGCTGTGTCCCTCTGAGAAGCCACCAACCCTTTGCTGCATGCACTACTGTTGCAAGGTGAGGGTCCTGGGGTCTTCAGTTCCTTCTACTTGACAGGGAATTGCTGCTGTCTACTTGGAGCAGCTGTTCTTTGTCTGAAGGTGTTATCAGAGGCTTTTCAGAGCTTATACATTCTCTGTTCACTTTTTTGTTGTGATCCTAATTTTTCTGTTGTGATTCCCTAATTTTTCTGTTCCCGCTTTGGTGCTTTTGGGTGTTTGGTTTTGTGCACCCTCTGCTGGGTGGGAAGGGCTTCCAGGTTCACAAGGCCCTGTTTTGTTCTGATCTAAATCTCCTCTTGTGCCCTGGCAGCCCTGTTGGAGGGAATACCTGACGACTCGCATTGAGCAGAACATGGTTGTCAACTGCACCTGTCCCATATCTGAGTGCCGTGCTCAGCCAACCACAGCCTTCATCTACTCCATCGTGTCCTCCGAGGAGATTATAGCCAAGGTGAAGCAGCTTGCTGGGTGTCCAGGCTCTCTTTCATTTTGGTCAGCTCTATCAGATAATTTTATTGCTCCTTTTCCCCTTCCTGTTACCAAGACTGGCAGTGTGATAACAGAGGCCAGCCAGATTTTGTCTGTGTTCTCTGGGTATGGTCAGTACCAGCTGTTCAAGAAAGCAAAAGAGCACAGTGGTATTTTCCTCAAAATATGTCTCTAGCAAATATTTCAGGGACATCATTAGGTCAGGACTAGTCAGGTGAGAGCCATGGTAGGAGCTCATGACAAGTATCCTCTATAGGGGTGCTGGAAGCAATTAAATAATAATTATAATAATAAAGTAAAAATCTAGGCCAAATGAAAACATGATCAATTTCATTTTACTGCTGAATCAGTGACCCCTGTGTCCTTTCTCCTCCACCAGTCTGTCTTTGAGCAGTTCAGGTTTTTGTGAAGATGGCAGGAATTACCAGATCAGACTTAGTCTTCACTCTAAGTTCGTGAGAGTCTACAGACGTTTCTAAGCCAGGCTTTCTGAGCTCTGCTTGCCTTAGTCCTGGGTCATCAGGCTGCAACAGTAGCTGCTTGTTCTAAAGCAGAAGCTACTTTTTCTGTTCTTTCAGTTTTTATGGCTGAATGCCCTCCCCACCTAATGGCAGAGCTGTAGCTGTCACATGACTTATTTTGTTAATCACTGGGCAGAACAGTCTCTTTTCCACTGCTCTGTTGTTTGGCAGGTGAATCTTTTGTCTTGTTTTTTTATGGGAAGTGTTTGGAGAATTATTGCATATATCTGGACAATTAGTCCTTACTGCCTCTGCAAATCCCATAGTCACACCTATCTGAAAGCAGGATTTAATAGCCTGTTGCTGTGACTGTTTTATAAAAAATAATTATTGCAGGTGGACTTAAATAGCAGCTAATTTAATGAGTTGCTCTGATGCTCTCACTGAAATGTTGTTTTCCTTTTGATCAGTAAGTGGCGTGGTATGGCTGGAGTGTTAATGTCTCATGCAGAGTCACATAGTCAGAATATTTTGGGTTGTAATAATCTTTGGACGTCTCTGGTCCAACCCTGAGCTCAAAATAACTAGACTATTGTATGAAGATCTTTTGCTGGAATTATGTTTAAATATAAGAAAACTGGTTGTTGGAGTTGGGTTCTTTTCCAATAGTAAGGATAATGAGACATGGGACCAGTTTGGGCAGAGAGTTTTGTAGTCTCTGTACTTGGGTGTATTCTAAACCCAAGAAGATATAGGCCTGAGCAATCCTGCGTTAATCTGGAGAGGTTGGACCAGTTTTTATTTCCAGAAATGCCTTCCAGCCTCAGCAATTCTGTGAAATGAAACAGCCTCTAGATATGACATGGAGGGGATAGAAAAATGAACACAGAGGGACTGAAAGGGTGAACTGAGTGAGTGCTTTTTGTTGTGAGCAGCTGTTTGGTGAGATGCATAGCCCTGAGCACCAAACCCTGATTGTAGGGCCTCACCATGCAGCTTCTCAGGCTTAAATCTCCTTCCTGGCTTCTCATTACAGTATGAAAAAGCCCTCCTCAGACGTTATGTTGAGTGTTGCTCCAACCTGACATGGTGCACCAACCCTCAGGGCTGTGATCAGATCCTCCTTAAGGATGGACTTGGTTATGGAGCAGCCTGTTCCAAGTGCTCCTGGATATCCTGCTTCAACTGCAACTTCCCTGAGGTGAGACTGAGCTGGATCACAGGCTGAACTGCTTAGGTTTGGCACACACCCTGCTGCTTTTGTGTGCTTGACTGACTGTCTCCCTCTCTCTCTCAGGCCCATTATCCTGCCAGCTGCAGCCACATGTCTCGGTGGGTGGATGATGATGGATACTATGAGGGAATGACAAATGAAGCCCAAAGCAAACATCTGGCTAAGCTCATTTCAAAGCACTGCCCCAACTGCCAGGCTCAGATAGAGAAAAATGAGGGGTGCCTGCAGTGAGTATGCAATTCTGTTTGCTACTGTGTTTGTGACCGGGTTGCACAGTCCCTGGCTGTGGTGTAGGGGAGCACTGGAAGGAACTGTCTGCAAGTGGCTGTTCCTGAGAGATTGCCATTGTCCTTCTGCAGTATGACATGTGCAAAGTGTAACCATGGCTTCTGCTGGCGCTGCCTCAAGCCCTGGAAGCCGAATCACAAGGATTATTACAACTGCTCTGCTATGGTGAGTGGCTTGCTGTGTTTCCTTGGTTCATGCTTGTGTTCAGAGGCCCTTATAGCCTCCCAGAGGCGGTGAGGTTCTCCACTTGGGCCCTTTACTCTGGACTTTGTGAATTTGCCAGTAATGCTGGCATTTCCATGTAGCCCTGGTACTTGAGGGAAAACACTGCAAGTTCCTGTACCTTTCCTTTCAGGTGAGTAAAGCAGCTTGGCAGGAGAAGCGTTTCCAGGATTACAACGAGAGATGCACCTTTCATCACCATGCAAGGGTAAGGCCTCCTCCTTCCTTTGCAGGTGCTGCCTGCTGCTCAGCCCTGGTGAGCAGGGCAGTTTCTGTTGTGTCAGTGTCTTCTCTGCTGAGAAGCAGGCTTCACATCCAGGTGGGAATGCCTGATCATTTCACCCTGGCTCTGACACTGAGGAGTCACTTCACCCTGGCTGCTTTCTTCTGTCCAGTGTGTAGTGGAAGCTGAGTACCTGACTTGTGGTGCTCAGGGGCTCAGAGTGGTGCAGGAGTTGGTAGCAGTGGTGACTGAAGGCTGAGCTCTGCTCAGAGCTGGGATGCTGGAAAAGGTTGAAATGATGGCACAGTAGAGATGATATAGTTGGATGCATTAAATGCTCTGCTGCTGCCTGCATCTTCTGGTATGGCTCTTCTGGATGCTTAGCAATTATTTGTGTGGAAGTTGCTGTTTTTTCAATCTTGTGGACCTTGATACTGACATTGACTTTTTTTTCTCCTCCTCCTCTCCGAATTGCAGGAATTTGCCGTAAGTCTGAGGAACAGCATTTCTTCCATCGGAGAGATGCCAAAAATTAGGAACTTGACCTTTGTTCTTGATGCCTGCAAAGTGCTAGAACAGGCACGGAAGGTAAGGCTAAGGATGATAGTCTTGCTGAAGTTTAGACTTAATTCTCTTGGTGTGTTTCATGCCTTCTTAAAGTGAGGAGACACCAATCTTGATTTTCCCCAAACAAGGAGAGACAGAAAAAGCAAGAAGAGAGGAATAGCATTAGGACAGGGGAGGAGCTCATGTCTGCCCTTCCATACTTTCAGTCTAAGTTGAGCTCTGTTTGCAGTGTTCCTTACAGCCAGGTCATAGGATTTTGGAGTTTAGCTCAAGTGGAAACCATGGAATCACACAAAGTCTATATTTAGGGTTTTCATCCACTGGATTTGGTCCATTCCTATTAGAAATGCCCCAGTGGAGTACTTTTGAAAGCTCTCCTGATACTGTGTTACAGTTAGGAAGTTTCTCTTGATGCTCACTCTGTGATTTTCTTTTCTTAACTTCATTTCATGAGCTATAGATATTTTGGAAGCACTGAGTTACCTACTGCATGTACTGATAGCCACATTAAAAATGATTTGTAGTGCAGCCACTGGGTGCATGCAGTAAGCCTGTGACACCTTAGACTTGTAATACCTGTTCTGTCCTGAAACATAGGCAGGAGGTGGGAATTGTCTTTGCAGGAGGTGGGAATTGTCTTTGCAGGAGGTGGGAATTGTCTTTGCAGTACTCACTTTGCATATACACCTTGGTTTTGCAGGTAGGCTTGATTTTGAGAGAGGCATGTGAGACAAGGGTGCCTGACCCTATTTTGTCTTCTCAGTGTGGTAGCCCCCTGAATTTTCTGGGGTACTTGCAACTGTTGCTTGTTGCTGCTGCTACTGAATTTTCTGGCCCATTTGTTCAAATGGAAACAGTGATGTAATTTCCTGCTGGGTGCCTACATGGCTTTAGGGGTCCTTCATTCATAACTGGAGTTTGTTGAAATGGCTTTGTTGTGGGCTCTTGGTGCTGTACAGCACCCTGCTGTGCAACATGGGCTCCATTTGGGCTTCACTTCTGTAGTTCTCTGCCACTTTTGTTCAGCCTGGACTGCCCAGCATTGCCTAGGTCCTGTGTGCTGGTGGGTTTTACTCTTTGCCTGCTGGTCAGTCACACTTGTTATGCATTTACATTCTGTGTTCTTGTGATGGTTTGCAGGTGGGAACAATCAGTTACTTTAGGCTTCAATATGAAATAATTGCACATTCATTTCCAATCCTGCCAGTAGCTCTAGTTAGTCTGGCACTGCTGTCACTTGGCATAATGGGTCACTGGGCTGAGGCCACAGATCAGAGACCACTGATAATGATGAGGTCTGGAAGGGTTTGATGTTGCTCCCTTCTTACCCTCTCTGAAGCTGAAGGAGGGTGCTTAACAGCATGATCTGTACTTTTCCAGGTGCTGGCCTACTCCTGTGTGTACAGCTACTATAACCAGGACACTGAGAGCATGGATATTGTGGAGCAGCAGACTGAGAGCCTGGAGCTGCTCACTAATGCTCTGCAGATCCTTCTGGGTAAGTCGTGCAGCCTCTTTGAAGTTGTGACTAGCATTTCCAGCTGTATTCAGAGAGCAGCAGCTCTGTAGTGGGGCAGCAGCATCTATACCATCAGCCAGCTGGCCTCACTTCTCCCAGTCCATTTTTGCCTTCTTTATGTCATTTCTGAGGAAGCCCACTGGAGCAGTTTGGCTGCCAGGGGAGATTGATGCAGTGAAGAGCAGCATGTTCTGTTCCAAAAGAAGGATGTCTGTGCACAGGAGAGCTAAGCAGCTATGGCTTCATAATCAGAGCCAAGGACTTGATCACTGCTCAAGAGTGTGGGATGCAGCATGACTTCGTTTGCTTTGAATTGCAGAGGAAACCCTGCTGCAGTACCAGGACTTGGCCACTTCTCTTCAGCTCCTGAAAGCAGAGCACTTCCGTGTGGGTTTGGAGTTGGTGCGGCAGATCAAGGAGCGTCTCTTTGCAATTCTCTGGCACTCCACACAGGTGAAGGTCCCCTGCCTGTTTGTGGCTTCTCTTGCTTTGGTCTAATTTGATTGTGGGCAAACTAAAGGGCTTGATCAGCTGAGGGAATAGACTCAGGATTGTGTGTGTGCAGGGTAGGTTTGCAGCACAAAATACACCCCAAATAACATACTCTTTCTGCCTCTTTTGACTGTTCTTTCCTGCCAACAGGATTTCCATGTTGGGCTCCAGACTTCAGGAGATGCTGTTCAGAGAAAGCTGAAACTCGCCAATGTGCCTGCTTCAGCCCTTGCATGTACAGGGTGAGTTTGCTTAGTGGGGTAACAAGGGAAGGTGAGTGAGTGCAGACAGAAAGCAGAATTTTCTCCTGCATTCACTGACATACAAAAGAGTGACTGACAGACACTGATTAGTTGCATCCTGTTTTGTGGTTTGAGGAAGCAATTTAAGTGGCATAGAGGTGTAGGGAAACCAGCAAAACCTCTGCTTGTACGCAGCTATGATCAAGAAAGCTCTATCACTGGCAGACTTAGTTATTGACGTTGCTTTCCCTGGACTCTGAGTTGCTTTGGCTGAGGATGCTGAGACAATGACAGGAGGGTGTAGTGGGGCACTCCATGCTCTGCTCTTATGTTCTCCTCCTCAACAGGCAAAGACGTACCATCCTGTGTGACTCCCCCAACACAGATGAAGGTGGCAAGGAGGTGGAAGATGAGGAGTATGATCCACAGTGGCAAGAAGACTATGATGACGATGATGACCTTGATGAAGACAACTTTATGCTTGATAATGAGTCAGATTGTGAGTCTTACTTTGATGATGATGACAGCTATCACAGCTAATGCCAGAAGTGTGCTGTCACCCAGCCTGCCACCTTATCTCTGCCTCTGCTTTGTCTCAGCCAGTTTGTGTTAATGTTTATTCCTCAAAGGCAGGGAGGAGCTCTCAGATGGAATAAAATATTTCCTCTGGGAGGTTTCTTGCTCAGTGACTCTTGAACATGCAGGAGCATGCTCTGGGCAGCTGGTTTATGTTACCTCTCTCAGAAGGACATCTCCTTGCCTTTTTCTCTTGTCTCCAGTTCTGCCTATAGGTATTTAATTGAGTTAGAAAGTCACAGCCCACCTGCAGAGTGAGGACCTGTTAAAGGTGCTCCTTGTCCTTGGTGTGCTCTCCCCAGGGGCTGGGCACAGGGGCTAGGCACATATCCTAGCATGGCACTGTCTTCCAATGGCCAGTGTCTAGAAATGCTGTAAAAAGATGCATTTACACTCAAGTTAAAGCCTCCCAGCTAGAGCTGGTGGGATTCTCTCCAGCCACAGATGGATGTGGTTCGGTTCCTCTGGTTGATAAGGGCTGCATTTTTGCCCTTTTGTTGGAGTTTTCTTCTCTGTTATGAAGCAGGAAGGGCTACTGTGAGTGACAGAAGTTTGCAGGATTGTTTAAGTTTATAAATACATGCACACACATATATTATATATATATATATATATATGCAGAGGTTGTTCAGGTAATACTGTATCTTTGCAAAAAAAAAAAGGAAAACCCTGAGGAACAAGGGTTGAAAAAAAAGTTCTGTTAAAAAAATAAACAGTTTTCTTCTAGCATAAGCCTTCTTGTTATCTTTGGGGAACGTGGGAGGGGAGGGAGAGCAGGATATCCTCAAGTGAGGATGTGAGCTGGATGTGCTTATCCCAGAGGTTATTTGTGAAATTAGTGTGGGTTTGGAATCCTCACCCAGACCACACAGTCTGCCCTGCAGTGTGGCTTTTCCTTCCTGGGCAGTTCAGGGACCAGTGAGAGGTAAGGGGAGGGATGGGAAGGAGGGCAGGGGCCATGCAGGGTGGTGGGGTTGGTGTTTCTGGGACCAGGTACAAGGCGGGATGCCTGCACATTGATGGAGCTGGTGGCATCCAGTGCCCAACAAAAGGCAAATGTGGGACTGCTGTTGGGGCTTGAGGGGTGATTTGGATGTTTGTGGGATTGCTTTGGAGATGTGGGGCTCTTAGGCCTTAGGTATCATCCGGGAAGGATGTGGGGTTCTTACAGGATGCTGGACGAGGAGGAACTGCCAGGACAGACCATGAGGGAGGACTGATTTTTCCACTTCCCTACAGCTCCCAGTCCTGCGGAGCCTACCATGGTGGCAGTCCCAGCCCTGCTCCCCATATGTGGCAATGGGTTCCATGTAACACCTCTCTGGGCCCTGTCCTCAGGGGCACTTGGGGGAGAGATGTGATGGGGTGCCCAGACAGCCTTGTCCTCCCCAGTGTGGCTGGTCCTTGCAGGAGCAGCCTGAATTTCCAGGTTGTTGGGGACAGAGCAGAACATCCTGGATGCCCAGGCTGCTTACGTGGAGACTCGTGCCTGCAGTTCTTCGTTCACTGTCTCCTGGATGTCTGCTTAAAACCCCAAGAGTCAGAAGGATTGTGAGTCTCTGCTCTCGTGGAATGTTTGTACTCAAAGTCAAGATCAAACCTTGCTCTTCTGCTCTGTGGGAGGTTTCTGTCCTCCCTGAGCTCAAAGGACACCTGTGTTAGGGTTTGACAGGACAGTTTGTACTGTCCCAGTCAAAATACCCACTTAACACTGGCCAAGGAGCCAAGGACAACAGGAAGAGCTTCTTCAACTGTCATTCCTGTCCTGCATGCTCTGGGACAGCCCTCCTTGAGTAGGGAGGTTGGCCCAGGTGACCCACTGTGGTCCCTTCCAACAATACTCGTTCTATGGTGCTGTACCATATGGGGTGTATTGAGAGTAAAGAGCTGGCAGATAACACAAGGCCACTTTTCATTATCCTTAAAACATCATGTCAATCAAGGGGATGCTCCCAGTGACTGGGAAAAGGCAGATAAAGTATCCATTGTCAAGAAGGACAACCCAGAAAACAAGAAGCCAGTCAGCCTCGCCTAGATTCTTGGGAAGAGATGGGAATGCAAATTGGCTGCAACAAATTGCCAACTCCTCTGCTAAAAGTATAAAAAAAATTTGATAGTTCATCATGAAGGTGCAGATAATTAATTCAGAAAGTTGGGGACTGGTCCAGGAGGAAGGGAAGACCAAATTCAATCAATTTGGGACCAGAAAGCAACATAGTGATTCCAGAAGCAATCTATGGTGAGACCTTAGTCTCTGCATGGAAGATCTCCTCTCCAAACGCTGTCCTTTGGAGACATAGTGACTGAAGGAAAGATGAATTTTTGCACTGTGCTAGGTTGCTGTTTCAGAAACATAAGTGTAAGAAGCAGCAATATACAGAGTTACATAACAATTAACATAATACAATTTAATTTATTGCCTGTTACCACTCAAAGTCAAATCCCCTTGAGGCATACATCAAACTTACCCATCTTACCAGCTTTGAAAAGGACAAAATTAGTAACAACTGGAATGTATTAACATTTCCCTCCATCCATTGGAGACTTTCCTAACAGGAAGATTATTAGTGCCTTACCATTTAGAATGAGATATCTCCCCCACAAGGCAATTTCTACATAAGACCCTGTCGCTCACCTATTAGTGGGCATTGCCCTGCAGATCAGGAACAGAATCAAAAGATGCAATCAACAGCATGTTCTGCTGCCCGAAGAAGCTCAAAAGAAGGATTGGCAAGATTTTCACCAGCCACTCTGAAGAGATCACCAAAATCACCATTCAGGGACCCCTGCTCAGAGGACTTGGTTACATAATCCCAGGCACCAAAGCATCCAGCATCATGTCCAACCCTATCCTGATGGGATTCAGGGTTGCCTGCCCAGTAGGCTCTGTGGTCCTTCGTCCCAGGATTCTGCAAACTTCAGGGACCATGGTCCCAAGGGTACTGGTGAGGCACTTCTTGTAAGTCCTCACCTTCCCTTTGTAGTCCCTTCATGTACGATTTTGTTTAAGTCATTAGGTTTAGGTATAGGTATAGCAAATAGTGCTAAAGAGAGGGGTAGGGTTATGGTCAGTGTTATGGTTTTAGGTGAAGGATTTGTATTATGGTTAGGCTTGAGTTTAAGGTTAGGGTTACAGTCATGAGGGATAAATGTAGAGTTAGCTTTGAGTTTAGGATTAGGGTTACTGTTTATAGGGATAGCATTAGGTGATAACATTAATATTAGATTTACAGTCATTTTGGTTACATTTAGCGTTAAGGCAAGTATTGGGCTTAAATTTAAGGTGAGGGGTTAAGTTTAAATATTTTTAGGGTAGAGATACAGTTGTTAGGGTAAATGCTAGAGCTATGTTTAGGCTGTGGGACTGAGTTGCCATTTCAGTTGTTAGGGTTAATTTTTTCTTAGTTTTTAGGGATGTGGTCATTTAGGTTTATGATTTTTGTGGGGCAGTGATAGGCATAGAATTATCATTAGGGCTTTTTTTTGGAGTGGTGGAAGTGTGTTTGGTGAGTAGTATGTGAGGAGAAGGTATGGGAACAATCCTAGTAGTGAGAGTATGACAATGACTGTGTCTGTTGTGGTTGTTTTGTGTTTAGTAAATCTTTCAGCAATACGTCATTTAGACAGGGATCCAGGCAGCAGGACAGGTCCTGCTAGGAAGCCTAAGACTAATACTGAGATTTTATTGTGTATGTGGGTATTTTTGTTCTTTAGGCCATTATCATTGGTAATTTTTGAACTTTGTTTGCATTGAGAGCAAGGACTATTCTGGCAGTTATTAGGAAGTATAAGTAGAAAGTTAGTAGGGGGTGTTAGTCATAATAATTATTATGTAGTCATAATAATTATTAGGTATTCAAACCAAGTGAGAATGCTGAAGATTTTTCAAATCTGTGTTTGATATAGTCCAACTCAGTCTCCTAGAACTTGCTAAGGAGAGGATTATGCTGATTAATAATTTTGAGCAGTGATTTAGGAAGGGAATGGTGATGGGTGGCAGTGAATTTAATTACTGCTGATAGAAATTATTAGGGATTAAGTACTTCTGTGAATCAGAAATGGAAAGGGACTGGAACTAGTTAGATGGCAATTGCTGTTGTCAGCAGGGGCAGGACATTGGCTGATTTAATTTGCTTACATCGCGCTGGTTCTGCTTCTAAAGGCAATGAATGCCGAGGTGGCTGCTTGCACCAGGGGAGTATTTGATTATGGCTTCAGTGGCTCGTGGGTGGTGGGATTTGCAGATTTGGAGATGAGTGGAATGATAGCGAGGGAGCCAACTCCTATTCTTGCTCAAAATTGTAATGATTGTTTTTAGAAATAAGGCTGGGGAGGAGACTGGCTTTGCATGTTACACCTCTCTGTTCACCTTACCAGAGTGATTCTTTATGTTCAGGCACACACATCCTTAAGGAATGGGACAGGTCTGCACAGCAGATTGGTATGCTGGTGCCTTCTCTACACTAGCTTGGATTTACTATCCAAAGAGGCTGGGTACTGAATAGCATGATTCCATTTGCTACTGCCTGGAGAAATCCAAAGGGGTGTACAATATCTAGGCCTTATTTGGCTTGTAAGTAATTTAGGATTTTTCGTTCTTCTAATATTAAGAAGGCTAAAGCAGTTAGAATTGGGAGATCACGGGAATAGGGACATGACAAGATATTTACAAGTAGAGGATCACGTCAAGAACGCTTATGGTGGGGAAAGAGAGGAGGTAGAGAGATAGATATCTGGAATAAACCTTCTGCATTTGCTGGGCTCTGGTATGGAAGCAGTCTTTTCTAGGACAGCATAGTACAGACACTGAATTGGTAGTTTAATTGAGTCTCTTACTCAGAGGCTTCCTTGTACACTTTTCATCCTTTAGTAAAAGGAAAAGTTCATTGTAGAGAGAAATTTACCTGGATTGCTCCAGTCTGAACCCAGTTCACACAGGGCTGTAAATCCCTGAATATACAAATTCCTATCAGAAGCTGCACCTTTAGGATGTTCTGATCCAATATGGAAGTTGTAAACTTCCATGTCAAAATGGGCTCTTGGACGACTTTCAGCTGTTTTACCTGGGTTGCTTGGTCAATTGCAGAGAAGGAGGCAGGATGAAGAATTTGGGCTGGAGTAGAGCCAAAATGGCATTTTGCCGCTCCTGGCTTCCCACAGCTTTTGCAGAGGGACGACAACTCTGTCCCTCCAAAGCACTCCCCTTTCCAAGGCAGACGTGGGCCTGGCTGGCGGCTCCGCCTGCTCGAAGGGGCTGCTGCAGTTGGCAACAGGAGCTGTCGCTGAATTTTTCACCTTGCTTTACCCTCCCTGCCAAATGCCATCAAGTGGCTGAGGAAGGACACAAAACAATTACCCTGGAGGAAGGGGACCAAAAGTTTGGGAAATAGTGAAAGGAACGCTCCGATGACGACAACAACAAAAAGATGTATTTTTGACAGCAAATGAACACCCTCCAGCTCTCCCAGATTGGCAGGCCGAGCGGTGCTGTTTCCATGGCATGAAGTGCTGGCGCCCTGGGGAGAGAAAGCAGAAAGCCACGGTCAGTCGCAGAGGGCTCCCGTCCCGCCTTGCCCACCAGGGCCTGTGCCCTGGCCAGGCTGCTGGCTGTGCTAGTTCTCCGTTCTTAGGGGAGAGCAGCACGACAGGCCACCTTCCACCTCCTCCGCTTCAGCGCGGCACAGCCTCCTCCTCAGCAGCTGCAAGAGGGGAATGCTCGTGTGCCCGCTGCCGTCTGCCCAAAGCCCTTCTGGGGAGCTCCAGCCCGTGCTGTGGAGCCGGGTCCCC
>JAHLSL010013023.1:0-13583 GCA_025920805.1 Petroica traversi
ACAGCAGACGGTCCCGGCAGTCAGGGGTTTGAGGCTGCAACGTAGCAGTCTCACAGCTGGGCAGGATAAGCAGGGAAGGACCCAGCAGCTCCTTGGTAGGGTGGGGTGGGGGTGGGGCAGGGGAAAATGTGTGAAAAGTCACAGCAGAGGGGAGAGCAGGTCCATGTTGGAGATGCTGGGGGTGCGTTCCAGCTCTGCCTGGTGTGTTCCAAGATTCCCCAGAGAGAGAGAGGGCAACAGCTGTCCCGTCTTGCCTTTTTACCACCCCTCAATCTCATATTATCCCTGCCCCCCAGAAGAAGCTTGCCTCTCTCTGGCTTGGCTACCTTCTTTTGTTTTCTTAAGTACCCAACCATTAGTTCATTAGCAACTTATGGGAGAAAAAATTCCTTAAGAAAAACAAAGGGGAGGAATCCAAACTCCAACAACCGGTCATCCCTGAGCCGCTATGCCCTGGTACCACCCATCTATTCCAAAACAACTCTGTTGGGTTTCACTCCAGCTCTTTGGATCTGTACATGACCCTTGCTCCAACAGGCAGCACTGGCAATACAGCACGTGAACACCTGACCAGGTACAGGCAGGGACACACCAAGGCCATGAGGTTTTGCAGCACAGTCTCTTTTATTTCATAACTCCAGTTTTTTGGTCTGGATTCACTGCAATTTAACCTGATCAAAAACATCTGGCAAAACTTAATAACCCAGAAGATCCAGTGCATAACCTTTATGTTATCTCAGTTGGTTCAGTTGGCTTTTGTGGGAGAAAAACTGCATGTTAGAATCATTATGAAAGCCTGTTCCAGTGCTTTTCCACAGCAAAAAAACTAGTGGGTTTTCCTTTTGTTTTTGTCCATGGCAATGTCAGGGGTTTTGGTTGCTGGCTGCATAAATCCAGGCAGATTTTTCCTCTGCAGAAGCCCCAAACTGTGGGGGCAGCCTGTAGGAGGCAGCTGCTCTTTGCCAGGAGGTGAGTGGTGCAGGCTTGGGGCTGGAGGTTGCAGGCTTTGCCAGGAAGGCTTTGCCAGGCAGGGTTTGCCAGGGAGAATTTCAGCTCCCGGTGAGTGCTGTATCGAGTCCAGGCTGAGCCAGGTGGGAGGTCTGGGTTGTATTCATGTTCCCGGGAACTCTTTTCCTCTCTGCTTGGAGTAACTACCTAGGGAATTAAATTTCTGAGAGCCCGGTCCTACCTACATCTGCTGTAAAAAGACAGAGGTGAAGAGGTGAATGTGAGAGCTCCTTGGGAATGATGGAGTCATGGTGTTTGGCTGTGCCCTAAGAGGCAGGAATTCAAAGAGCTGATTCTGTCCAGAACATTGATGCAGTACCTAAGGAGGATGAGAGCGTCTGCCTGCAGCCTATTGGTTTGACTCCAGTAAGGCTTTGGATACTCTCATTTTCCAACACAGCAGACACACGAAAAAGCTAGGAGATAAAAGGGCTTAAAAGGCTGCGATCACATGTTGGTCACTAGTGGGAAGAACTGATCCCTGTGTGCGCTGCAATGAACACTCAGTGCTGGTGATGCAACACCGTGGATGCTGTGAGAACCAAGAGCAGGACAGATCCATGGTCTACCCTGAAAATATGAAATAGTTAAAAACACATACAAATATCCTTGAATCCCAGAATGGTTTGGATTGGACATTTAAGCCCATTCAGTGCCACCCTTGCCATGGCAGGGACATCTCCCACTGTCCCAGGCTGCTCCCAGCCCCAATGTCCAACCTGGCCTTGGGCACTGCCAGGGATCCAGGGGCAGGTGGGAGGTGTCCCTGCCAATGGCAACGGTGGCACTGGATGGGTTTTAAGGCCCCTCCCAACCCAAACCATGCTGGGTTTTGTGATTTAAGCACATGCACAAGGAGCAGCACTTCCTGCCCTCTACTCCATTCGCAACAGCTCTCAGGGCTGCAACATTCCACACTCAGCAAGTTTCTAATTAGCTTCCAATATTTCAGCACTTCTGAAATTGAGGTATGAAACCTTTCAGTGTCATATGTAAAAGTGATTCTCCAAATTCTGTTTATAAAGTACTTCCTAGTGTTAAAATAGAAAAGTTTCTAATAGATAGAAATATATATTGAAACGGGTTATTTTCTGCATTCTCATTTTTGACCAAGAGCCACAATTTCTTCAAAAGTGTTTATTTCACAAATTTTTTTATCCCCAGCTGAATATTACAGTGACTATTACAAGCATTTTCTTATAAACAAAGGTGTAGTTTACAGATTTGTTCAAAATGGAAAAATATTTTATAAGCAGTAGTATTTCATCTAGAGTATTCACTCATGTATATCATTCAACTTCGAAAGCAGCTATACCTTCTGCTTGTTAAGGTAATGACACTTCACACCAAAAAAAAATATCCCCAAATATTTCAATATAGTAGCACTTTTTAAATATTTTTTTTCTTCTAATTTCAAACTAATCTGAAAGTCTTTGTCCACTGGCATTCACACCTTGAAATAATTTGGATACTCATCAGGGTAGGACATCTCCCAGATTGTTTTACTTAACATCTACTTACTAGAATTTCTTTCAGAAAAAAAAGATTGATTTATGACTGTAATATATATGTGAATCAATAAAGTTTGAGGAAAAAGCTTCATGGAAGTTCATGCAATTAATTTTAATTGGGTTCTGGTTAATGATAAAATCCTGATTTTTCAATTAATGCTCTGGAAGTTTGCACAATTTTATTCATTTACTATTGAAAATGGAGAAAAACAACCTATTGTTTCAAGTGCAGCTTTTTCATTTGTACCTTTTCCAAATAACACACATGAGGAGTCATGTCCTGCAAAAACTTCAGTGTTTAAGTTGCAGGGTGTTAAAAAGCAGCCACTATGCTTAAAACATGCCCACATTTTGGTACACTTTCACAAATATGAAGAAATCCTTGAAAATCCAGTGGAATAAATGGCACAAGAAAAAAATGTTTGTAATGTAGGATTGCATAAATTCAGTCTTGAGGTCTAATATTCTTTTTCTACAGTCAACTACAGCAACTTTATTAGCTCAGATAAGCAACATCAGCTACGAAATGCCAATTTAAAAAAAAAAAGAAGAAGAAGAAAAGGAAATTTCTGGTGAAAAGAAAACGTGGACATTGTCCTGGATGCTTCTTGTAGATCAGCTAGCATATGCCTGAACTGGTGTTTGAAGTGTTGGTTTTGTAATGCTGATGATTTGGGCATTTTGATGGTGTAGTTAATTTTATTTTATTCCCAGTAGTGCTTTTCTGAGATATAAGCCATCATATTTGCAAAAATCACTATGTGTCACTATTGTTTTGTTTTGTTTTTTTCTCAAGAACTTCAAAGTGCTTTTGCAGACCTCCTCAAGGTAAGATTTTGTAAGTAGGCTTTTAAATCCATAGACAACTTTTTGTATGACAGAATAATATAAATATTCCACTGTTTTAATGCTTATTTCAGAGGAACAGTGGTTGAGCTGAACAGCTAAAGGCACAGAGTGGGAAAATGCTAAACTTAATAACCAATATTTCAAAATAAAGACAGATTCGGAAAAGAGCCAGCTTTCTCTAAGCCATGTTTTGTGTTCATTTTGCTTTTTAAATAAAGAAGTGTAAATCTGAGGAAAGAAAACCATGCTTGAGCAGAGCAATTTAACTAAATTAACATTTAAATACAAATTTTAAAAACTGCTAACAGATAAGATAACATATATTAAAGGTATTTCATACGGAGTTCTCTTCCAGATGGATCTCACTGGATAAACTACATGATCACAGATCAAGATGTTGAATCCCAGTTCCCATCTACACAGAATACTAAGAGTTTTCAAGAAAGAACATATAAATTATGATCCTGAAAGTGCCAGTGAAGGACCATTATCCCCTAGAAGAACATTAAGCACATTTTACAATGGTGATCAGCAACAAAGTCACTGCAGAAAAGGATTCTGCAGCAAACTGTTGCTTAGTCTGAGTGATAAGCATAGGTTTAATCAATGTGTTGGGAATTGTACTCCAAATAATTTACATCAGAAAGAGGTAGAGATCTGAACTGCCTGAAACTGCTGACTTAATGTGAATCCTGAGCAACAGCTCTCTGTGAAAACCACCTTACAGAAAGGCTGAATCCTACTTTGAATTATTTATTTTTAAACCATGGTGACTAGTGGAGCATGGAAAGAAGGGAGAGGAGACAAAAAATAAATCAGAGCACTGCAGAGACATTCATTGTGAAAAGAGGTAGGTGAAAATAAATAAAACTATTGTAGGTGAGTGGGTGGCAGGGCTTGCTGGGCATGGACAGCAGACTGGTGGCATTGCCCTCATTATATAGCAAGGTGAGATGAAGGCACTACTGAAGACACAGCAGAGGTGAGTGCTCAAGGACTGCAGTTTGGAGATAGTCCTGCCTCTATACAACCAAAACGTCTATAATTAGATGGCTGATGGTTAAGGAGGAAAAAATTACTTTTTAGCCTGAAGTCTGTCCTTCAGTGGTAACAGTTGTCCTAATCTATAGTTTCCATTTGATATAAGGTATTTACTCACTGGCATAGACTGATATAATTCTGCACAGCACTCAACTGTTTCTTTTAAAATGTGCTTTTTTGGACATTAATATACACATATATAGTACATACGGGACTACTGCAGTTTGTATATACACTGATTATATACATGATGTCTAAATCACAATATACTTCTTGCCTAGAAAGGAAACTGCAGCAGGCAGGAGTTAATGTATCTTCAAGAAACTTCACATTCTACTTTAAATCTCTGAGCAGACAGCGCACCTGGTCATAAACTCACTGTTGGATTTACACCAGCTAAAATGAGTCAGATGAAGAGAGTGGGTTTCTCTTTGAAAGCTCTTAGTCATGATGGAGCTGTGGAGCATGGAAAGAACCACAAAAGCAGGTGAGTTGAGACTGATTTAAACATTATGGAAGTGGAAAGGGCAGAATGCCGGCAACCATATATCCAGATTGCAGTTTGGCACGTTGTGTTATGGCAGAAGCATTCCCACATTGAGCAGTTGTGGAGCAGCTGACCCACAGGAACCCACCTGCTCAGCAGTACCAAGAGCTCAGCGTGTGCTGGCAAGGACCAAAGAAAAACCAACGGCTGATCTCCTTCAGAATCTGTGTGGTCAGAGGGCTGTTTTGGTTTAGTTTCTAAGTCTGGTTAAAAGAAAAAGCCCTAACAGAATCTGAATCGATAGCAGTTATTCATGTAAAGTTGTTGTAGACAAAGAGTTTGGGTTCACTCTTAAAGAAATGGCTTACATTACTAACACACCACCTGACAGCTTGTGTGTGTGTGTGTGTGTGTGCATGTGTGTATTAGAACATTTCATCTCTTTTGGAACTTGTTTTTTGTTTTAGAACATTTCATCTCTTTTAGAACTATTTCTTTAATTTAAAAAATATTCTTCATATATCCAAGCTGTGTATTTTCACGATTCTTGACATTTCGGATGGTTCCTGACCCGACTGGAGTTTTTCCATGGACAGCCACAACAGGACTTACCCACTGAAACCAGGTAGGGCTGGATTACTAAACTGGATTGCCATACCATGATCTATGCATTAGATTCTGATACTGGCCATGTAAGAGGTCCAAGAACCTTGACAGCCACTGGATGAAAGTTTTTGATACTAGAAAGGATAGGGATCAGGATGATGCTATACTAGAAGCAGAAGGCTTTAGGCAGTCTTTTGCATCATGATTATTTCACCAGGACAAAACCTTTGCTAACATAAATTTGGTAATGTAAGAAAGTTCAGTGGAACAAAGTCCTTCCAGTGTATTTAAATTACCACAAAGCAGATGCACTGAATGTATTTAGGAGGAGCAACAGCATTTCTCCAACACAGAATTTGTGACAAATTCCACATCTGTAGAAACAAACAGCACTACAGCCCTGTTACCTTTATGGTGTGAAAAATATGTACTTTCTGCAATTTACCTTCTCAATTCACTACCGTGAATGCAGTTACTAGCAAACACTGGAGGCAGAACTACGTGTTCTGTTATTTGTACACACAAGACCACCTGCTACTAGACAAATGCCACATCCTTCAAGGCAGCACAAGTGTCTCAGACTTTGTTTTTGTCATAGAGGCCTATGAAAATCAAAATAAACTGTCTCCCACTTCCATCCTTTTTTTAGTGGCTTTTGGAGATGATTATGGGCTTTGAACTGTATCAACATAAAATCAAGCAGTAAAAAATAAATCTATTTTTCAAGTATCCTTATTTCAGAGCTGCAAATTAAAAAAAAAAAATCACAGACAGACCAGTGTCTTTTTTAGTGTACGTTTTGGCATCCATTTGCTACTGTGCACTGGTTTTTCCATAAGCCTGTTTGGTCCATATTTAAAGAGCTACTTTAATTCCATTTATGATTTCTTTCTTTCATTGCTGGAAATCTCGGGGTGTGAGAGGTGAGCTTAATTCTACTTTCTTCAGACTTTATTGAGAAAATCCAAGTTGAGAGAAGCAGGGAGATGAATGGAGTCCATGGTGATGGCAGATGGGTTGAATGGGAACACAACTGGGAAGATGTGCTTGAAGTCTAACAGCAGCTGTGGAGGGTCATTCCGTTCCTGCAAGTGCTTCTGTTGGGTGTGGGAGAAGAAAACAAATTTAACATCAGCTGTAGCCCTTTCTTGTCATGTTTAATACCATCAAAGGTTTGAGAATGTGCATTATTTTATGGATGCTGCAGAAAACAGCCAGAACAATTTTGTTCTCCTCTGCAGCAGCTTTCCTCTGAGCAAGTATTTACAGGAACTTCTATACAGACTGTAGGAAACACTGCTTCCAGAGAACCTGGTTACATTTTCTGTATGACTACAAAGAAAGATACAGGGCCCAAAAACAAGATGACCCTCTTGCACAGCAAAACCAGGACTACCTGATACCAGCTGACAGCCTTTGATTCAGCTGCTCAACCATGGAGGTATGTTCTGCGGGTAGCTGAACACATTCCTTTCCTTTCCCTGCCTGCTCCTTGTAAGCATTAAAAAGTGCTTGGCTTTAATTTGTTTATTTTTCCTTTAGTTGCCAATTTCTACCTCCCATCTCAGAAGTAACTCAATTTCACCAATGCTTCGTTGACTCCTCCGACCTTAATCCTTGGTCTGAAGAGCTGCATTAGCTGGGCTGGGGATGTGGGTGCTTATTGCCCTCTGTGATTAACAGCCTGGTTATCCCTGCAGCTGCCCGTTATAAGTGTGTGCCCACACACAGAGCACTGAGGTCAGGACAACCTGCAGCACAATGCCTTTTACAAAATGCCTGAATCAGCAGCGATTTAACACAGATGTCACTAGAACTACAGAGACGTCATTCATGTCCTCCAATTAACAGCCCCTTAAATTTACCTGTATGTTTCGTATGAAAGCTGCTGTCACACGTTCTTCGAACTCATTCACAGGAGTGTAGAGATTAAGTATCTTTACAATCTGTTGGAAACAAAACAGGGTTACAGTCCTGAGAAGTCAAACTTTTCCAGAACACAAAGTACTGCCAACAGTTTGTCATGACATGGCCACAGCAAGTCTGCCATGACAAAACTCAGAAGCAGAAGCAGCAGAAGTATCATCCTAGTGTTTTCCTTTGCCTGCTGTAAGGTATTACAAGATCTGTGGACCTATTAAAATCACTTCTTATGGGAACCTTTGTAAACTGGGAATATATTTGGACCAGAGATTTACACAGGGACTCCACTTGGCTGGCACATGGTGACATGGATGACTTCTGATGTCACCTCTGCAATACTCCTCTTGATGCTTCTCCCCATAGCTTTTCTCAAAAACACATGTTTAGGACAGGGTAATGGAGATACATTAGAAAGGCTCTCTGAGAAAATTAGCTCACACCTCTCATTTCTTCCTTCCTACAACATTATCAAATTAAGGACAGGCACTCCAGTGGTAAAAAAATGTGAGTTTATATCATCTGGGAATGCAGTCTCAAAGTTCAAGGTCGTACCCAGCCAGCCTAAGTTGGCACCTCTCAACCTCCTGCCCCAAAGAGGAATGGGCATCCTGCAGACACAGCCAGTTTAAGACCTGGCAAAAGACAACAGGTGGGATTAAAATGCCATGAACCATGAACCTGACTTGCACAACGAACTCCTCGGGGCTGGGTTTCATCTTCGCACACTTCTGGAGCTCCAGTGCCATCAGAGGTACCGTAAGACAGGAGCCTCCACTGTGACTACCTCTGAGAGGGGCCAGGATGTAACATCAGTCCAGGAAAGGACCAGCTGTGCCCACCAAAGGAATGGCACACTGAGGCTGGGCACTGAGGAGTGGCAGCAGGAGACGACCCTTTCCCACTCCTGAATTACCCTGTGCTGCAAATCATTGTCCTGCTCCCTACCTGCTGCGTTGTGAGTGACGTGCACAAGGAGCAGATGGCCTCGGCATCCTCTGAGGTTTTCTTTTTCAGCTGCAGGAGCTGTGCTGCCTGAATCAAGGGCTCCAAAGTTTGTGCTGCTCCACTCTGCTGCAGATTCTTACCACGCAGCCATTCCTCCAGCTGGCTTATGTTAAACCTGGATAAGCAACCGAGACAAGATGTGAGCTGAGAGATAAGAAGTAGCATCTTCAGAAATCCTCTTTGGGGCTCAAGGTATGTTGCACTGCTGGGTATGTGGCTTTTTGCGATGCCTATTTGTGATACAGGTGGCATGAGACAATCAGACCAAAGCTTAATACTCAAGAACCCAGAGTAAAATTTATACTCTCAGGACCTTACAAATAGATCAACTATGTAACAGCCAAAATAACACAAGGGAGGTGCTTTCCTACAGCATTAAGATTCCTCCAAATTTCAACAATTAAAATGAAGCTTTCAACCAGCTTTTAAATGCTAACAAGATCCTGCAAGGTACCCGGGTTCCTTTGAGAATACCTACACAGAAAATGCTTTTGCTGTGCTCACTCTCCAGCTTAAGGGGAACACACAAAAATCCATCCTGGAGAGAGGGTAGCAAAAGGAAACTTTAAAGAATTTGCACTTAGAAGTGCAATTTATTTTCCTATTTTCCACCCACTTATAGTATTAACAAAATATTACCTAGGCAGGCCCAGTCCTGCCCCAAGCCTCACCTCAGCTGCATGCCCATGCTCCACGAGCAGACATCCTTCCTCAGCAAGAGGTTGTTCAGGGTGACGGCATTGATCATGTAGAAGAGCTGCTTGAACACCTGCTGGATGATCTCTGGGTCCAGGCCCTGGTCACACATGATGCTGTGGAAGGTGTTCAGCTGGCGAATCATTTCATGCAAGCTGTAGGAGTTGCCACCTTCTGTCACACTGAAGCGGGATTTCCTGTATCCCATGGGTTTGACACCGGAAAGCCCTTGGATACCCTCATTTTCCAACACAGCACACACTGAAAAAAAAGAGTGTGGAAAATGGGCTAAAAAGCCTGCATCCAACTATTAGTCATTAGAGGGAAGAACTGATCCCTCTATGGGCTGCAATGAATATTCAGTCTCAGTGATGCAATGCCATGGATGCCACAAGAACAAAGAGCAGGACAGATCCACGAATGGCTGGCTTACTCTGATAATACAAAATAGTTAAAAACCTAGAATTACACAATAGTTTGCTTTGGAAGAGTCTTTAAAGGCCATTTATGTTCAACACCCCTTGCCGTGGGCAGAGACACCTTTCACTGTCCCAAGTTGCTCCAAGCCCTGTCAAAGCTGGCCTGAGACACTTCCAGGGAGGGGACAT
This sequence comes from Petroica traversi, assembly GCA_025920805.1. Taxonomy (NCBI): domain Eukaryota; kingdom Metazoa; phylum Chordata; class Aves; order Passeriformes; family Petroicidae; genus Petroica; species Petroica traversi. Next base: position 9,735 of record JAHLSL010013023.1, read on the forward strand.
TCCTCAGATAAACCCTCAGGGATTTGGCTAAATCTTCTCATACCTTCTCTCACTCTCAGAAAACAAGGTCTTTATACATCTTTTCCCTCTTTCCAATCCCCTTCTCCCTTATAAGGTACAAAAGATTAACCATGGACCTGGTCTGGAGAGGAATGCAGACCCACCAGCACTACCTCACCCCTTCCTCTGCCTTCCCAACAGAAATGAAAGAGACACCTTCTGCAGTGAGGGGGGGAAAACCCTCATCCTTGTTAGCTTCTATCATGGGGGAAGATATAAAGTCTCCTGGGTAATGTGGGCACTATGCAAAGGTCTGAAAAACAGCGTGAGCAGATAATCTGGGCCAAGAAACCCCCTGCTGAAGGGAGCTCACCGATCATGGGATGCAGGATGTCCTCTGCAATGTGGATGAGCTGCTGGTAGATCTGGATGGAGAGGTGGCCCAGCACCTGGCGGTACTCGGTCAGGTCGAAGTTCTTCAGGCAGTGCTCGTTCTGCTTTGCCGTGTTTTGGGTCATGAAACCCTGCACAGGATATTAAAACACCCAGTTTCATTTTCCCTCCCACTGACAGTCCATCAAAATCACTGCATTAATCCCCCCCCCACACACACACCCTTACAGTGCAATATACCAAAATATGTTACCAAGGTACGTTATGGAAAAGATCAAACTCATAAATCACCTTTGACTTACTGAGGCATTTGTTCATAAATTATTACTAAAGTACTACTTTTTGAATAAAATCATTAAACTACCAGTTTCTCATTTTATCCTTAGCAAGGATCTGCCCATTTGTATTAACTGCAACACACAGGATTATAAAATGACATTTCAGGCCCTCTGAAATGACTTTTTAAGCTACATGCTTATCCCTTGGAGGTCCCACTGTTTATGGGAAACAAAAGATTTTGAAACTAAGATTTTAGGAAATTGAAAAAAAAATTTTGACCGCATGTTATGCGCTTTGACAACATCTTAAATTGCACTGAAATTCATAAATCTCCCCAGAAACGGCTATTGTTGCCTGCCTTTTGCTGATACAGCTGATCTCTGATCCTGCATTTGGCTGCTGTAAGCTCTCAGTCCTGGGTTCAGATATTAAGACCAGTTTTAGCAGTAGAAGCCAGTGTTCTTTTTAAATTAACACAGATACTTCAACTGCCTGTTCATATGGTCTTACTTGGCGTGAAAATGAGAAATATGCAACTGCTTTTGCTGGTTGCTAACTAACACAATGCAAAAATACAACATGTACAAATTTGAGTTGATTTCACAATTTCCCCATTTTTCTGACTAATCAAAAAGCATCACGCTCTTCCCATGACAGGACTGCATGTGGGTTGGGATTCTCTTTTAAACCTTTTCTTAAAAATAGGCTGGATTTAAAACTAAAGATAACAGTATTTTTTAAACTGGTGAGAAGTATTTCTCCCCTCTAGTTTCTGCACCAAATTGCCAGTGGAATTTGCAAACAGCTGGTTCATCACAACACAGTAAATCACAGCAAACAACATAACATTTAAGACTGTGTTTTTACCCAGCTGGTTTTCTGGGGAGGATTTTCTTTAAATGCAGTATTATTATCCAGACAGAAGAGGGCAAAAAAGAGCATAACTACTAAATTCTCTAAATTTAGAGAGATTTAAATTTAGAAGGATAAAGTTCTCTAAAACATTTTAAATCTTCAAAATCCAGTGTTGAGGTTTTACACACAAATCATTATCTTCTGAATGGCCTCAATAGTTAATTTAATGTTATGAAGTATTTTCATTTCTTACCATTTAAATGCTCAATATATCAAATAAAAATCAAGATAAAATAACAAAAAAACCCAGTATTTGGGTCTGTTGAAAATTTTAGCATGCAGCATATACAGCTGTAAGGATGGCACTGTGCATTGTTCTAGGAAGACTGTGATAATCCCATTTTGTTGGAAGGCACCGGCTTTAATAAAACTTATTCCAAGCTATGAAATATGGTTCAATGAAAAGCTGTGGGACCAACTAAAACCAGGAGAACAGCCTTCAAAACAGCCCATCACAAAGAACATAGAGAGGCTGGGACAGCTGGGGCTGTTCACCTGCACAAGAGAAGGCTCCAGGAAAAGCTCAGAGCCCCTGGCAGGGCCTAAAGGGGCTCCAGGAGAGCTGCAGAGAGACTGGGGACAAGGCATGGAAGTACAGTACCCAGGGAATGGCTTCCCAGTGGCAGAGGGCAGCAATAGATGGGAGATTGGGAAGGAATTGCTGGCTGGGAGGGTGGGCAGGCCCTGGCACAGGGTGCCCAGAGCAGCTGGGGCTGCCCCTGGATCCCTGGCAGTGCCCAAGGCCAGGCTGGACATTGGGGCTGGGAGCAGCCTGGGACAGCGGGAGGTGTCCCTGCCCATGCTAGGGGTGGCACTGGATGAGTTTTAAGATCCTTTTCAACCCAAACAATGCAGTGCTTTTAGCAGCTTTTCCAGGAGCTGCTATGCTATATCCAGATTAACCAATGAAGTCTGAGTGGCCCCATCCTACAGTCGGAGGGAAGCCCCTGGTGCCAGGAGAATGCCAGACCCTCCCTGCAGGGCTGTCACCCCCAGGCTGAGCTCTCTCTCACCGTTTCCCCACTGTACTGCTTCAGGCAGTGCAGGAGGCGGCAGGTGTTTGCCAGCCAGAACGATGTCATCTCGAAGTCGTTGTGGTGCTTCTGCAGAGACAGAGTGAAAAAGTGTGAGATTCCCCCACCCCCTCCTTTTCTGATGGCTTCACAAAACAAACCAATTTTGAGTTTCCCCACCCAGAATCAGGAAGTTCTCCCTCTTCAGCTGGTCAGTATTAGCTATTTCTTTCCCACTAACTTTTTTTTTAAATCTCTAAACTCAAACAATTTTATTGCTAAGACCACAGTTCTCCTTGTTCTACTAAAAAGGGAGGTTCCAGGAGCGATTTGGCTTGAAAATCACTGTGAAGGCTGAGTGTTACACAGCTAGACATGGTTATTTCCATCTGACAGCCTCTCAACCTTGAGACAAGAGCAAATGGGCACCTGCCTTCAGCACTTTCTTGACGCCGTTGATGGTGGAGGTGAGCAAGGAGTGCACCTTCTGGTCATCATTGATGTAATCTGCATGTCTGATGCACATGTACAGGATGTAGGCAGGAAGGCAGGGAACAGTAGCAGACACTGCCTGGGGCTTGAGATCTAGATTTGACAATAAAAGTGTAAAAAAAATTCACAAAAACCCCCAAACTTCAATTTATCCAATTGACAAGTGAAGAGAGAACGCCAGAGCTGGAGATGAATCCCTCTTCCCTCAGTCCTGGCAGAAATGATATTTAAGTTCTGCAACCTGCACCCCTCTCTGCAGTGTGGACACAGATCCAGAGGTCCAGCTGCAGACAGAAGGACATCCCCCAGACCCTCAGCATTAGGGCTTGAGAGGGCAGCCCTGCACTGAGGTTTGTGACTATTGGAGTTTGGATTTTCTTCCCTTTGTTTTCCTTAAGGAATTTTTTCTCCCATAAGTTGCTAATGAACTAATGGCTGGTACTTAAGAAAACAAAATAAGGTAGCCAAGCCAAGAGAGAGGCAAGCTTCTTCTCAGGGGGCAGAGATAACATGAGATTTGGGGCTGGTAAAAAGGCAAGACGAGACAGCTGTTGTCCTCTTGCTCTCTGAGGGATCTCGGAGCAGAACAGCAAAGCACCGCCAACCACAGACCTGCTCTCCCCTCTGCTGGGAGTTTTCTCCCTCCCCCTCTTGCCCTGAGGAGGAGCTGCCAGGTCCTTCCCTGCTTATCCTGCCCAGCTGTGAGACTTTGCTACGTTGCAGCCTCAAACCCCTGACTGCCGGGACCGTCTGCTGT